>JAOXYL010000090.1:13498231-13518590 GCA_028564955.1 Terapon puta
TCATGCATTCTTTATTTGAGCCGCGTCCCTCTTTATTACGTTAGGCAACCCCACAAAAGCATGCCGAGGAATGGAGTGGAAACAGGTCTCCAGATTGGGCTAACCGGGTGGTGCAAGACCCGAACAAGAGCCGTTTTACCTCGAACTCTTAAATGCCAAGTGTCTGCTGCTGCAAGGCCTGACAGAGCTCTGGTGGCTACAATGAAAACTCAACATGATAGCCCTCGAGGACCCATCCATATTTTCCACTCGACGGTACATCAGAGAAAAATGGCCCAAGGAAAAAGTAATGAGTCACCCAGTACGCATGCTGGCTTACATTGTTTAACCATACGGATCCAGTGAATGGGGGTTACGGGGAAAGTTCAGCAGTTGAGCCAGCAGAGGCCAGAACAAGCTGAGGTAGTGGATTGAGAAATGAAGTTTTGAGAGCGCAGAGGTTACGTCCTCTTTCTGTCTGTGACATTACATAAAGGCATCGGTGTTATCCTTTTGTAACAGTGGAAATGAAGTGTACTGACACCAAAGACAGTAGCCCTTTATGTAACCCCCGTCCAGACCGAGGCTTTTTTTTTTTTTTTTCATATTTCTTATCCTGGGTAAGCAGGCCAACAGTGCCCACGGGCTGAGAGGTGGTCTTCAAGCGCAGCAGCTGTTCGTCTGAACGTCGGCAGGAGGGTGAGGAGGAGGACAAAATAAGGAAGAAAGTGGACGGGACGGGAGGTGGGCGAGAATGTGGGGAGGAGAGCTGCTGATGGAGTGTCGACAGCTCTCAGCATAGAGTCGGTCGAGTTTATCAGACAAAGCAAGCGATGAGGAAACAATAGGCATTCTTCCAGTTCTCCCTGCGAGGGTCAGACAGTGAAAAGAACAACCCCCCCCCACCCCCCACATGCTGTGCCCTACAAAAGCATTTAAAGCAAAGCACTGTCTGCGTGTTACACAAGGCATATACCGGGCATTAAGAACAACAGACAGTTTCATGAGGCAGACATGACATCACCGAGGGACTAATACCAACAGGGTGACAATATGTAAGACGCATTAAGCCTGAGTCGATGCCAGTTGGCTCATTTAACAGAATCTGCACACTGGCTGCCCTCTTTGGCGTCCCCCTTTCCTCATTACTTCTCCTTATCTCTCACAGGCAGAGGAATCCTCAGTATGTAACAAGAATGCCAGCATAGACACCAGCGACAAGACTGAACTTAAGTAACCCTGGCCAGGGGGTAAAAAGTTACGGAGCAGATGAAATAGAGATAGAGTGGAAGTCAAGAGCCCTCCTGCAAAATGTTTGTTTCATGGAAAATAAGCTCCTCTTGATTTTTATCTGTCTGCTTGAGGTTGATTTTCCTGATAGATCCTCTGTGAAGTCAAACAGTAAGCAATGATACCTTAGCAGGTCACAGATCGCGGGGTGTGAGAAGCCTCCGGCGACCAGTCAGGGCTGTGAATATTTCCCTGGGCAGAGAAGAAGCAGCCCAATGAAATCAAGGGAGAGGCTTTTCTTCTGAATAACATCCACATGCTCTTGTTTATTCCTGGTCGAGACATTTTCTTCCATGGATTTAATGGAGCGGTACACTTTAGGAAACTCAATTAGCAGATTTATGGTCCTCCAGCCCATGGACACAGGCACACATATGGCAAGAGAGGAGAAAAGGGCAGTTAACAGCAAGTAAAGGCTGCCCAGATGAGCAATGAAATGCCCTGGATCCAATAACACAGGGGCCGTGCACCTATTACCTCGAAGGGATCAATTTAGAAGTGATGGCAGCAATGATAACCGATACTCAGATTAAATAAAACACTACTGTGCCAATATTCTTCTGCAGGAATCTAATTACTCTCTCAATGTAACTCCAATTCCACTGTCAATTTAGAAAACAACAAGGAGATTTCTCGGCCCTCGGTGTTAGACCCGAGTAGCCCCGTGGCAGACGGTGTGCTTGGTATTAACGGAAAGCGTAACAACTCTAGAATCACTACATTGCCTAATAGAGTCTGTGATTTAACAGAGTTAGATGAAGAGTCCAAAACTAACAGGCTATAAATGGCCGTTTGTAAGAGGTCATTGGCACAAAAGAGCTAATTCATTTCTGAGTAGCGCAGCTTAGTTCGAACAATGAGACTGGGCACCGATGAGGAGCACGTACAGGATCTCATTTACGATCTTCAAAAGATGATCAGTGTCATGTGAGCAGCGGGATGCAGGCATGAACCAGGGAAAATCTTGAAACACTAAAGCAATACAAGTTCCTGTTGTCTGAGATCAGAGACGTCCCGCTCCATGAGAGGCAGTGACAACACGGCCTCAGCATTATAATACCAATCAGAAAGCCTTTGCTCTCTGAGGATGCCCACGACAGACCTAAGATGGGGAAGGATGCCAAGCAATTAACTGGAAAACTCACTGGTTCAACAGTCACGGTCTGGAAGCATTTTAATAGGCTGGAAACTATTTCCAAAATGGTTGATGGTTCCGATGCCGACCAGAGACAAAGGCCTGCATTGTAAAGGCAGAGTGTGTATTTTTCTTCGCTGATCAAGTTTACTGCCAAGAGGCAGGGAACAGGCGACAGACCCAAGAGCAGTCCTGCTGTTTCTTTAAGCCCCACCTCCCCCTAACCCACTACTCCACCTCATAACACACACACACACACACACACACAAACACAAACACAGTCCTCTCCACCACAAAGGCAGACACACGAGACCTCCTCCATTGAGCTATGTCAGAAAAATGCCACACTGCCGACCATCCCCACAGTGGCCTGATGCCAATATCCTGAATCAATCTGCAGTATGATAACCCTAATTTGGGCCATTCAGAGGGTAAGCATTTACATGAGAAAGTTAAAGTCAGTAAAAACCACCAGAGATTCCTACAATGGGTGTGTCACTTAGTTGACAGAAGAAAAAAAAATGAAGGGAGAGCGAACAAAATAATGTCACAGACAAACACACTTCCCGGCACAATGCCTCTGCTGCAATTACAGACACACGACAGAGACAGAGTTTCTTTTCCTTGGAGTCTCCGAGTGTCACCCTCACACAGCAGCCCTCTTCTACAGTTCAGTCAGTCAAATACAAAAATGAACACACAAACACAACCCACACATATATAGAAAAAAGCAAATAGACGCTTCTGAAAGACACATTTTCCAATTTTCTAGCATTTTTTCACTGGATTTACCAGCTTCCTCTCCACTCTCGGTTTAAGCAACCAAAGCTGGTGGTGATTAGTTGAGGGGATGCTTTACAATTTGGCCTGGTCATAGATCAGAGCTGTGGGTTTTTTTTCTGGGTCCATGAGGGTGACAAACATGTTTGATCTTGAGTTTGTCTTATATAGATGTCAGAGCGGATGTGACCTCGCTGCTGGGTGGGTACGTGTGAGCCTCCTCCTTTCTTGTCCCTCCATCCTTTTTCCACCCCCTGCTTCTTCCCTCTCCCTCTCTTCCTCCAGTAGCCGGCCTCTCTGGCGGGACACGACCCGCCCCGGCTCACACTCACTCCATAAATCAGGAGCTGCGCCTCTGTCGCTGCACTTAAAAAGAAGCCGTAGAGCTGCCTCTCTTTGTCGTGTGAGAGGCCGCTTCCTCCCGCTGCACCAGAGCCAAGACCTTAAACACACGCTTGGGTGCAGCATTTTCTGACACCCGCAGGCCCGACGTGACATGCCGAATGCAGAGGTGCCTGTCTCCATGGGAGCGCCGTAGCACACGATGGGCAGAGCACATACTTGCATGCTAGGAAGTAGCAACTACCTCCGATATTTCCATACACTGCAATGAAAAATCGCAAAAGGCAAAAGTGTGTGCCGCTCCATTGCATACATGGAAGCGAACACTGTTCATTAGCTGATCTAAATATACAGTCTCAAGATTTGTCACGTACAAATAAGGGCTGAGACTGTGTGCAAAACCTGTTTTGGTGTTCATTCTTGACAATATAAGCAAAAAGGAGGAAAATGGACAAGCATGGACAAAAAACTCACAGATGAGAAAAAAAATTCCTTTATGAAAATACAAATGGTTACATTCCTGGTACTTAATAACTGGTTATTAATGCTTACACTCAAGTAGCAGAGGAGGCAATGACTAGAAAAGGTCACAGTTTCAAAAGAATCCCTGGTGGTCTGAAATATTTCCTTTACTTAGGCCATTATGCTTGTGTAATTACATCAGCCACTTTCGGCTTTCATTTAATTAGAACACTGGCCAGTGAACCACAAGGTACTTCAAGAAGTTTCCAGTCTTGAATCTATACCGTAGCAGGCGGGGGGGGGGGGCTGACCTGGAGGCCACAAAGCTAATATTACCAAGGCAAGGCTGCAGAGAGTGGGCCGGAGTCGAGAATATGTGACTGTTCCCCCTGCACCAGTCATGCCACGGGTGCCAACCCAGTGGCTCACAATCTGACTCATCCACACGGCGCCGTACACTCCGAACCCCCCTCCAGCACACGAAGTGGAGTCCTGCTCCTGACATTGCATGAATCTGCCAGCCAGAGTTCACATTTTCTGCCATAATCCATAATGATCCAAAGAAGTGCTCCCATTGAACCAATGGCTCTCATCGCTGTGCTTCAAGATGAGTTATGGATTCTCCAGCGGTAATGCCGTAATTCACAGACCTTTCCACACCTCAGTGATAAAAATGAAGTCTGTCTCACGCTCTCTGTGCTCCCTACACTCCCTTCACGTCGCTCACTCTCTCCCTCTGTTGCTCTCAGGCGCATAAAAAGTCATAGTCCATCAGAGAGGCAGGCTACGGCCAGTTGAGGGTCAGTCAATAAGCTAAACCTGGTGGTGTGCTCCGTATGAGGGAAAATTTTGCGCACTATTAAAGACGAAATGGCGAAAAGACCAACAAAAGACAGTTAGCTTCAGTCGTTACAGTGTATATGCAGTGTAATTTTTTTTTTTTGGTGTTCAACAATGTCATACAAGTGGCTTAAGATGGTGCATTATTTTTAAATTTATGATAGTTAGATGTTGTGGTTGATTTCACTTCTTTTAGTATTTATTTTATGTTGCAGGTGTTATCTAAGCACAATGTATCATAACATATATAATACAACCCCATACACTTCCTAGATTTTTCTGGTGCTTTACATAAAAATAAGATTTGATCATTTTTAAATTGTGCAGCATCTACAGATCTATAACAGGGGGAAAAAATTGAGAACTTATGCACTCCCTCCGAATTCACTTGAGCTATGAATGAAGCTTGTTGTGATGTGATGCTTCGGCCCATCACCACAGAGGGAAATATCAGGATGTTGTCTGTTCTCTGTTTAGCCTCAGGTTAAGCCCTCTGTCACTGGATCACCTTCCATCAGCTTTGGCCATGCTGGAAAACTAAAAAGGACCACACACACATCTAAAAGTCAGGTCGGCTTTCTTTGTATGTCTGTGTTCAAGTGCCTTACACGCTCTGCGGGTTTGTGTGTGCGGTTGCTAAAAAAGAAATTCACACAGTCAACGGATGTTCATTATCCCGGAGAAAATCCTTGTTTAAGTAACTGAAGACGAGCACAGAATGAGTCAACACGTGCTTAACATAAAATAATTAAATGGATAAAAGTGAAGATTTGTTCCACGTTTTATCTAAAGACAACCATTTGTAACAATTGTCCATTTGTGTAGCACAGTGCAGATGGACCGGCTTGCTGGCAAGCTAATCACACTCCTTAATGACTCGGATGTAAACAAAATTAGCCACTAATTTGAAAAATGCCATGAAGTAGAAGAGAGGGAGGAAAACCCCCTACATGCATAAATTTGAGCCTGAGGAGAAACTGTGATCTGCAGCGCAGATGAAGGATTCGCACACACGGAGCATAAACATTTGCGTCACAATGCTACAATCCTTACAACAAAAGCTACTTTGTGTCCGTGCACGCTATAAGGCATGCAGAAACACACATACAGTACATACAGTGCATAGAGTACATGCCATACACATGCCGAGAAGAATTACACACACATCCCGACTCAAAGATGTCCCTGTCCATGATTCATTTCCAGGATGGCACACATTCGAGGCTGGGTTTCAAATGCATGTCAGCTTAAGCAGATACACTCTGTCGGTTAGGGTTAGGGTTAGGGTTGAGATAATCTAAGAGCCTTAAAGGGCTGCTCTGCCATGACGGGGAAAACCGACCTTTTGTGTTTGGGTTCTCGATCTGAGTTATGACCTCCAAACCGAGTTGGATAAAGCTTTATAAACACAAAAATGTTAAAAGCATGTCTGGAATGTAAATATTTCAAAACAACCATTCAGATTCAAGTTCATCTATTGTATTATTACTAAACAGGAGTTTATATGGCTGCATTGAAAAGGGCATTAAAAAAAGGGAAAAGGGCTTTGCCTCAGTAAATAAAACATACAGAAGAAAAGGCAAAGGCCCCACAAGTGTTGGCTTCATAGGAACAAAAGGAAAGGAACAAAAGACATCCTCGTTTTGTTAACTGCCACAGAAGAAAATAGAAACAGGCTTCCACCACTGAAACATTTGGATTGCGGCTCTTTACATGGAACTATTTTAATGCACAGAAGAAACGAAATGTAGTGCATTTAAATTGGAGAGTGCGTTTTTATTTTCTTACATTTCTGCCCCTCCACTGCACTGAACAGATCATTAACAGCCACCACAAACAGACATTTCTGATGTGTAAAGTATAAAACAGCAGATAAACTAAAAGTTTATCTGTCTATAACCAGCTGAGGGGAAAAAAACAACACTGAACGTCAAAGCAGGATGAAGTTCCAGGGATTTTCCTACATGGGAACATCGGTGTCATTACCCTACACACAGGCGGAGGAAGGGAGAATGAAAGAAAAAAGGGGTTGAAAGATAATACCATATATTATGCAGGGAGGAAGGTGGAATGCAAAAACAAGCTTTTTACAAGCAAGCACATGTCGGCCCTGGAAAAGTGCTAACACCACGTACAACACAGAGGACTGTCTCACCGCTGGGAGGGGCCGAGACCCGGCCCACAACACAAAGAATACACTCCCGTATATTTTCACCGTGTCATAGTGGAAAGGTGGATTATGGACTTACTCATCAGCGGCAAGTCGTGGCATTTTCGAACGCCATCATAGTCTGACAGAAAGGTGTAAGGGAACAAAAGCTAAAAAAAAAAGGAGGCAGCCGTCCACAGAGTGGGCCCAGCGAGGAGAAGCCGAGTAAATGAGTGTGAGTAATAAAATATGAATGAGGATGGGCGGTGTTTACAGTCAAGCTGTGGGCGACTGTCTGTCATGTTTATCAAGACAGCCACAGAGATGTATGTGTATGTGTGTTTTTTTTTTGAGGAGGGGGGGGATTCCTGACACACACTCAAGTGCAAACAAGCCCCGCAAGCCTTGTCTCTGTGATTGATGCACTAATGGGAGAGGGTGGGGGCGTGGGGGGGGGGTGGCTTTGGACTGAAGGGCAGGCGAGGGAGGGAGGGGGTGGAGTGGGGTAGGATGGTGAGTACAGACTGGGACTTCAAAGGCCGGCTGGACGCTTATCAACCAATGCGCTCTCATCAGAGATGAGAATGGAATAGATGAAAGGAGTGTTAATGCACCTCCACCTCCACCACCCTCGTCCATTCTTCTCTATCAGCAGCAGGCCTGAAGAGCCGGGCTGCCATTGGAGGAAGTCTGGTATCCACACACACACACACACACAAACAAAACACATGGACAAACACTAGGGCTGACAACAGAGTTCTTGAAGCCAATAAGTGAGCAAACAAGAAAAGTCAAGCATAGATACACAGTCCCCCTAAATTAAGGGGGGAAATTATCCAATGTTATTACGTCATACTTCAACTGAGAATGCATTATGATCATATTTCACAAACCTTTATTGTCCAAAAGAATTATTCCTAGAAAGTCCAAAAGGGTCTAACCAAATAAAATGGTCAGAATCTCTGCAAAACATGGACACTGAGTTGTCATTCTACTATTTTAAAGAACAAGAATCAACTCTAATGTTTAACATTTAAGCCAACAAGAACAAAAATAAGTCCTAAACATTAGGTGGATGAAATTACGACAGTTAAGGAGCGCACCTGCGTTCAGATGCATCTCCATGACAGCCAAACTCACTCACATCTGATCTGCGGTGCGGCTAAGAGACTCGAAAGAAGTGAAAAGCAGATCAGAGTTTTTGCCTCTTGTGGCATTTTGCCATGCCGACAGCTCGAGCTCGATGTGTAACGTTGTTTTGTGTCCGTTCACCTGTCATGCTGTGACATATACAAATATCGGAAAAATCCTATGCACATCGTGATGTTGATTTTAACCCCATCACGCAGCTCTAGCCAGCCTTCGGTGACAAATCTTTCTGACGGTCTCCCTGATGATCTCGGCGGTGATGTTCAGAGCCGTGTTGTCATGCAGGTGTCCCGTGGGGGTTTACGTGGAAACAGTGACAAAACTGTCACTGTTACGTCGCCTCACCCCATTTGCCAAAACAGACTCACAATAATCTTAAATGTCCTGCGAGCCTAAAGCCAATTTAGCGAGGATGAATGAGGATAGTGGCAGCTCCCAGGTGACGCGGCCTTTCCCTCCCTCCAAGCAGCAGACGGAGATGGAGCTGCATCGGGGAGCTCTATATTTATCTGACACAGTAACAAGCCGCTGTCTGACTGCTGCAGTACAGCTGCGCGTGTTCTCCTCAGCCGAACCCCCCCAACACACACACACACCCCTCCCCCCCATCCTTTCTCGGACTGCGCTCCTCTGTGGCCACACAATGAGGGAACCGGCGATGACCTAGCGACATGTCATCACGCTCATCATCATGAATAACGATGAATAATAAAACGTACGCGTCTACGGGAAGAGGACGCACGCTGAATTCTGTCACTGCGCAGCTCATCGGACACTGCCGGGTTTCTCTACAGGAGGAGCAATATTTCAACATCGAGAGCCATATTTCATCCCCGGGGCCACCCTGATGCTGACAAAGCACCAACTGGTGATCGCCGTGTTGGAGTGGCCCATTGAGGCGCCCGGCCAAGGAGCTGCCGTTCTGCCAAGAGGGCCATGCCAAGATGGCTAGAGAAGGCAGAGGAGCCCCAGCCACCTGTGCCCATTAGGCTGCGCGTTGACAACTGCACTGGGCCCTGGGGATCCCACCCAAACAAGCTGAGGAGAGAGACAGAGGAAGGGGAGGCACCAGACAGGGTCAAGGTCATTTTTCAGGCACTGAGAGAACGCAGACTAATGACATCAGGCAGGCCAGGCTGCTTTATGGATTGTTGACACTGAAAGTTATACGGGGGAAGATTTGTAAAGAGCTGACACAATCAAAACTTTTGTTTGGAGCTGATAAAACGTCAGTCCACATGCTGGCAAACAGGGGAGCTTAAAGAGAAAGGGTTCGAGGGGAAGTGCGCAGCTGTCACGCACATTTCATTTAGCTGTGTAATTTATGAGATTTCCTGTGTAATTTTATGATGTCCTTTCATCTCGTCATTGTGCACATGCTTCGAAAAAGAACAGGCAAAAAAAAAAAACGCTGGCACGCTGAGGCCTGCTTGATATGTCTTTTATAGATAGTGCGCACACACACACACACACACAAATGCGCACACACAACACACCCATTAGATCCATGACTCACCTCAAACTTAGCTGCTCCAGGATACAATAACAGTTCTTTAGTTACTGTACAATAATCTTTATGTATTCTGTATAGGATGTGTATACAAACTGCCTGTGTACCCACCAGCTTATGTAGCACGAAAACCACTTGATCGAAAAGCTTTTTAAACAAGACACGACCCAACAACGACGCACACAGGCGTGCCCTTGGGAAGCGGAGTTGTTTTCAAAGAAGTACACACATTTCAAACATGTGTGGAGGGAGAGGTAGAGGGAGTAGATCAGCTCCATCAACCCCTGCTTGCTTCCTTACCACACACACTCAAAACCGGAGTGGAGGGGCGGGGGGGAGAAGATAGAGGAGCAGTGTTTTTGTGACCTCGGCGAACCTGCCTAACTATTCTGGCAAAGCAAGATGCTCTCCTCACTCTGCGATGTGCCAGCGTACAACCTCTCCTCTGCAAGGGAGACTTGTCAGTGGGAGATTTCTTTTTTTTTTTTCCACTGTGGAATTAACCCGTGCTCCCTGAGCTCACCTGCGGGCACGGCACATTATCTCCCCAAGAAGCACTGCCAGGAGAGCCCGGCAGTGAGTAAATGGCCGGCCTGGCCTTCGCTGTATGGAAGGATAGAGCTGGGGTGGACAGACGGACAGACAGACAGAGGCATGACTCAGGCGCCAAAGGGCGGGCGAAGGCAGCGGGCACTCGTCTCTCTAACCTCTCTGAGAGGCGTCACTAAGGGGCGGAGATAACCCTCGTCCTTCCTGCCTTTTGGAGCGGGGGTGAGGGAGACCTACCACAGAGCCAGAGGAAGAAGGGGGTGGAGGGATGGGGGGTGGGAGGGGGAGGCATGGCTCGGCAAGAGGAAGTTATAGTATTCATGCAGATTTATGAATGAGCGGTGAGAGCAAAAGGATGAGTCACAGCTTCCGAGCTGCAGAGCCAGAAGGCAGTGGGCAGCCTATCACCAGAGGCACTGGGTGGTTCAAAAACAGGCATCAAGCACTACGCTACACACTGGGCTGACACTTACACGGGCACGCATGCACTTACAAACACTCACACACACACACACACACACACAGGCGAACACAGCAGGCACAGTCACAGCGGGCAAACGCAACCTGGGCACAAGTTGAGGAAAAATTTGCAAAAGAAGAGGCACGGCACCGGAGAGAGGGGACGGAGGGAGTACCTGTCCGTTTGGATGGGAGCGCAAGTGTGTCAGTCAGTCTATTTGGAGGCTAGCAGCATGACACACAGGTCCTATTTTGGTCAATCAAGTCTATGAGAGGAAACCTAGGAAAAGAGGCCAATCTGTCAGCGCTTTGAGAGGAGTCCTTTGTAGGCCACAGAGGACAGGAGTCGGATAAACTCTCAGCGCCCGGCCATCAATGGACAATAAGCCCTGCTGTTCATACATGGACAATAACACACTGTATGACCATGTCATCGTGAATGAACTCCGCTAACTTGCAATCAAATTGAAATTAAGCCGAGGAAGACAGTGTTGTTGGCATTAAAAGTTTGCGATGGCAGTGGACGCGTGTCTGTGGCTTTTCATGAGTTCCACCGCACTCTGCTAAAGCAGTGAGGCAAATATAATATGTTACAATTTTGCGTTTGGGAGGAACTCAAAACAAATTAAAGCGTGAGGCAAAAAGGAATTCCACTCCGACCAATCACACTCGCCACTCGTGCTCCAGGCCTCTCAAAAGTCCAAAGGCAACCAATAAAACCAATTGAGCAGAAAAACTATTTGTAACCAAACAGGAGTTTTTCCTCTCTAACTTCAGGTTCTGGGTACTCAATGAAGAGGTTCTCTGTTTTTTTGGGTGAGTGTGCTAACAACGGCTGCTAACAGTTCCCAAGAATGATTTTTATGAACGCGACCCAGATGGGAGAAAACTGTGGCAAAGGCCAGGAGGGGGGAACGGAGGGAGGGAGGGTGCAGGGATCAAGGTGGAATGTTCTGAAACAGAAACACACAGTTTTTAAATTTTTCTTATCACATTAAAAGGAGAGAAAATTATTACAATTAGGAAAACTTAATTGATTGTTATATTATATAGCTACAGGCAAATGATTCAGTATGCACTGTATGTAAAGTTTGAATGCAACACTCCCGACAACTGATTTAGATGAGTACTCTTTTATGTTTGTAAAATACATTTATTTAAGTTTTTCCAAGAGTTGAGACTGGTACTGCTATTATATCATGACAATTACAATATGTGTATATGTACTTAATATATCTACATCCATAGTGCTTTCATGCCATTTTCATTTCTTATACTTTTATATCTTTTTTTATACTTACCATTGAGCTGCTGTAATAAGTGAATTTCCCTGGTGTGGGATTAATAAAAGTTTACCTCATTTTATCTGTTCGCTTAGCTCAGCATAATGACTCAGAGTGAGGGGAAACAGCTAGCCCGGCTCTGTCCGAGCATAACAAAAAGAGATTACCAAAACCTTTGCTATGTTTAATCAAAACAAAAGCTGACTTGTGGTCTGTTACAGTTTTGAAATGTTGCAGCTTCATATTCATTGTGCAGACGTGAGAGGCTGTACTAAAAATACAAAAAAAATCAGCAAAAAAGCAATTGCATATATTTGTAAGAAATACATGTGGGACTGTTCCTTTTTAAAAAAAGAGTTAATATGGTTTGCTAATTTCGTTAAAATAACTGCAGTAAAGGTTTTCAGTACCATGGTAGGAATTATTGTGGGAAATCAATACTTGCTTAAAAGATAATTGATGTTTCCACAGCTGAAGGGGCAGTAAAGGAATGACAAGGGAAGTTGTTGTGTCTGCTGTCTAGCACGCACACACACCCGCAGTCTCTCTCCCTCTCTCACACAACGCACAAAAGGAAGAACCCTATTTACAGCCTGTTGTCGCTCCTCTTGCCCTTGGACCACTGTTTAAAAAGACGTAAGCTCCTGAGAACACAAAGAGAATGAAGGGCTGCCGTGAAGGGGGCTTTGTCTGCTCTCTCTAATGTATTTATTTCAATGACACCATGGAGTTGTAACACTGTGAATCAATAGTCCACAGTCCTCTGGGGAAATAATGGATACAAGGGCGTGAACACACACACACACACACGCACTCACACTCACATACAAACACATACACACACACACAGTGGCAGAGTTAACTGAACAGGATGACTCTGTCTCACGTGTTGGATAAATCCTCCTGAAGTCACCCACAAGGGAAAGTTACCGATCGCGGCCCACCTTCCTCTCTCTCAGGATGGTACAGTGACCCCGGTGAACAGAAAGAAAATCTGAGCATGGTGGCGGGAAGCACGATGTCCCTGATTATTCCATCTTTCAGTCTGGTGTTTGCGGGAAGGCAGGAATGAATGAGTCTGATCCACATGAGTGCCATCTCTTTGGCACTAACACTGGCACGCTGCCTAAGCTTTGTACAAAATGGAGCAGGAGAGCCCAGGCTGAAAAGTCATGCCGGGTGGAAACACTGGATGTGTGGGCACTGAGTCATGGCACAGAGTGTGCCCCCAGGAAAGCACCGGACTGTCAAGACTGGAATTTGAGCCCTTTTCTGCTTCCCGTCCCTGTAACCGCAGGACTTTGATAAGCTTCAGAAAATCCATTAAATATTTAAAAGCCTCCTCGGATCTGCTGTTGGATGTTGGTTAAACAAACGGGGCTGACAGATGATCATAAGACCTCGGCCCACAGCACCCTCAGACAAACACGAAATCGACAATATCACCGACATCGAGGTCATCGCCACCATCAGCTTTGCACCATCTTTTTGCGAACAAATAACCTCTGTATGGCCCTGCGCATATAATCTGCACACACGGCCTATGCCGTGTGTATTTCCCCCTCTTTATCCCCTCACAACTGCAATGACTAAGCTAACAGGAATTTCTACCTTATATACTTAAAGGTGCAGGCCCCTTCCATGCAACTTGACACACATGCCTCATACCTAAATAGCCAATAAATCCAGCTCTTAGCCAGCACAAACGGAACATCATTTCTGCACAGTTTGATCGTACAAATCTTACACAAATTAGCATAGACAGCCAACCGAATAATGGTGAAAATACAAACAAAGAAGTCTGTTAGCAGTTAGTCGGTATGTAACTGCACCTGTTTTAAAAGATGAGCCTTGTGGTACTGTACTGTATTTTTCCTGTCGTCCACAAATCTCATGTAAAGTCCTACACCAACAATGGATTACCGTATTTTACAGACTATAAGGCACACCTAAAATCCTTTCACTTTCTCAAAAATTGATAATGTGCCTTATAATCCAGTGCGCTTTATGTATTACTTCAGGTTGTTCTTACTGACCTTGAACCCATTTTATGTGGTACATGGCGCTGAAAAATCTGTCAAAATGTTTTAGTACGACTTTGGTAAACCACATTGTTTGAGCATTATGGCTTCCGTAGTCAGGAGCCTCGCGGAGTAATACGTAGAGACTGTTTTGTTTCGCTTAATGCACCTTATAATCTGGTGCTCCTTATGGCCTGAAAACTACAGTAGTTTTAGTATTGTCTGCATAGCAAAAGTCAGTGACATTGCTTAATCTTAAATTGAAATTTAACACAAACATTTTGATGCAGTAAATACTTCCTGTATGTATGTAATGTTCGTGATTAAAAAAAATACAGTTTTCCCATGTTAATTAGCCTTTTCAAAAAAAGACAATATTGTGATTGTATATTCCTTTTTCTATATTCACATCACTGCAGGGAAGACTAACACATTTTTTTCAAGTAAATGTTTTAAATGTTTCCACCCTTGTCCTTGAAACTTTATCAAAAGATGTGCAACTGTTGAAATTGAGAAAGAAACAGAAGAAAGAGCAGAAATCTAGTTGCAGTCTTCTTTTTTTTTGTCCACAGTTGCATCCTCTAAAAGAGTGTGTTTTCCCCTGCTGTGAAGTGGGCTTAGGTTAAAGCACTCAGACCAGAGATATCAAGTGGGTCTCTGGCAAGGAGGAAGTAAACATATTATCAAATGCAAAAGTCTCCCAGGCTGGCGGGGAGCTCGCCCAACTGCCAGGGCTTCAAAATGCTTTCGCTCTGCTGCATATCCTCTGGGTTCAATACAAGGACACACAGAGCACAGAGTGTATGTGGCATAACGGGACAGCGGGTCTCCTTACGTCAAATTTCACGTCACACCACTCTAGCTCAGGCGCAAAAATGCAAACTAACACTGTGCCACTTTCAACCGAGTGCACCACAGTTTTGCTTTCTCAAAAAGCAAAAGGCAGTTCCAGTATGCTGACACCCTGATTCATTAAACATTCACAGGACGATTTGACTTTTGACATTCGGCCATCAGTATCAAAATACAACATTCGGGACACAATGTTCCTTAAAATTCAGACACCATGAGGTGGTAAGGGTCAAGAAACTGGACCAGAGTGCCTGCAAGGCTGAGCACACTGTAAGTTAATATTCTATCACATAAAAGGAGACATGTGAGGTATGTGAGGACTAGCGAGTGTGTGCCTCCCTGTGGAGCCACGAGGACTAACCTGCCCTGAGACTGGGCACGGGCACAGCAGCATGCTTTCCCGCTCGTCCGCCTAATTTCAAAAGCCTCTTGTCTATCTGGATTTGGCTCGGGTCCAGGGGCAGAAGGCAGGCCTGTCTACAGCAAACACAGAGACCTGAGGAGGCTACTTGAAGCAGGTCGGGGCCTTTTTAGTCGAGGGAAAAAAAAAAAAAAAAAAATCAAAAGCTAGCAGCCTGTTTGGCTGTGACCACTGCGGCGATGAGAGAGTGTCTCCGACGAGTAAACAGTGGAGAGATATCTGGCAGTCAGACCTGTTAACAGTCCCTGATAAGCCCTGCAGAAAAGAGTGAGGTGAAAATAGAGGAGGAAACACCAGCAGAACAACTGACAAGGTCAATCAGAGATGAGATCCAGGCCGAGGCCAAGTGAAGTGAAGTGGAGAACGCCAGTGAGGAAGAAACGGACAGACAGCACGTATGGGGAGGAGGGGGGGGCTGATGGCAGGGAAGGCAGATAGGACTTACAAAGAAGTGCGTGTGGGGGATTGGGGGGTGGGGCGGGGTGTTGAAGAACGAGGCTGCTGCTGGTGGTGGTGGGATGAAAAAACAAGAGGAGTGACGGGTATTTTTCAACCCTCCGAGCACCGTGTCTTGGCGAGAAAGCTCGCCGTCGAGCTCGTATACTTGACATTTGTCTGACATTTCCCCTCAGTGCCCCTCCTCCTGCGTACGGCTCCTCAGTCAGGGCCTCTCTACGCATCACTGCCTGCCACTGAAAAGCACCCAGAACCTCTGCTCCAATCTGCACTTCCCTACACGGTCACTCCCACACACTTCCACCCCGCCAACAAGCACAGCATTAACGTGGCTCGCTCTGCCTGGCATCACATTTACGTTCACCTCAGGGGCAGATCGTCCAATATACCCCAAAAAACGGCTGTGGGAAACAGTATCTGGTAGGTGGACAAACATGTGGAAAGAGGAGTTTTGTTGTCGCTCCATGAAGCACTAAAAGGCCCAGAGGCTAAAGTATGTGCTAGGCAGACAGCACTCCCTCCTCATGTAGTGTAATTAAAGAGGAGACCAGGCCGTATTGACTAGAAAACCACTGAATGCCCTTGAAGGAACATCTGTACTGGAGAAAAACAAGGCAATTATGCAGAGGGGAAGAGGGAGGAGAGAGGAATCTTAAGCAGGGAGGAGAGAGGTAGACGCATCAAGCATTTTTTTCACCCTTTTTTTTTCTAAATTACAAAGACAGAGTGAGAAATGTTATCTGTGCATGAAGCTGGGAATATTAAGAGACCTCACAGACCTGCTCTAGCTTCATTCTGTCCTATTATTGCTTCACTGGCTCCTCCTTTCAGCTCCCCGAAGCCTTTATCTACAGCCTTGAGACCTCAAGGCCCAACAGATGAATGCATTTTCCCCCGACCTCTCGACCTGGGCCTCGAAGAGCAGTGAGCTGGTTCGAACAATCCCCCGACTCAAATGCACACAGCCAACTGCATATATGGATCAAGCAACACCGGTGGGTCAGCGCGTACGAGATTAAACGGAGGCACAACAATAAACGCCACAGCTTTTCTACAGAGGCAGATATGGTCACTAGGGAAAGGACGCAAGCTTGATTTCCACTATTTGTTCTGAGGGTTCCCGGGGGTGTAGGAGGGTGGTGTTTGAGACTCCAAACTGACCATGGGAGCTGTGTACAGGTCTTCAATAGAAAAGGGCTGGAGGAACATTTTCCCACCATCAGCCCAGATGAGAGGGGCAGAGGAAATGACAGATCACAAGTGTAAAATGCTAAAATAAAAAGGTTTACTTTACACGGTACACACTTAGATCTTTTATTTACTCCATTTTTGAGCAGTATGGTGATTTAGACTCAAAAAGGGGGGGAAATACAAGAGGCCAATCCCTCTCCAGTAGCAGTGTGTTAATAGTCTTTGCAAATAAACAAATAAAAAGGGGAACGCCACAAAAATGCAAAAACTGCAGCATTGATAGCACCCTCTTAAATTTAGAAGAAAAAAAAGATGGAGTGCCATAACTTGCCCCATTAAATCTTGCTATCAGCATCTAAATACGGACGCAAAGTGAAATGAAAGCACTGTTAATATACTTTCATTCTTTTTAAAAATTATCTTAATGGAGCTCAAGTGTTTTTGGATCTAAAGATAAATTAATAGCCATTTCTGAAATCTGTCTGAGTATGAATTTTGAACCTCTGATTAAAAAAAAAAAAAGAGTATAAATGGCTTTTTTTGTATTTGAATAATGATGTATGTGAACCTGCCTGCAAGATGAAAAATTATTTGTGACACTGTTCCCTGCAACCTTAGAGGAAAAATTTAAAAATAAAGCAAAAAGACCTTGAGGACAACAACAAGGAGCTGGAGATCTTCAAAAGAGCCACATGAAACACCACACGGGCCAGACACATGATTTTAAAAAGAAGACAAAGAACAGTAACAGCAGCAGAACATTTCCAACAGACACTTCATGAACAAGCTTAATCTGCCCGTGTCAAACAGACGGCAAGAGCATAGTACAAAGGCTTGAACTGCCGCGGCAGTTCTGAAGAGGCATGAGACAGCTGATCTGGTTGTCCCAGTTTCTAATCAGAAAAGCACAAGCTGTCTCTCACCCTGAAATCTGAGAGAAAAAGAGCAGCGAAGATATGTAACGTTGCTACAAGCTGCTCCATTCAACCTGAAAGCTGCATGAACGACACAAACTAAACACAGGTGGCGAATACACTGAATGGGATTAATTCAGATCGGGAGGAATTCAAATGTCAAAATTTCAGTCTATAAAAAAAATAATAAATAAATCTGACCCTGCTCTGAACTTGTTTTTTTTTTTCAAAAATGCATGACCCTACCGTGTGGCTGAAGTTAAACAAGAATGACCCTCCCACAGACATATTCCTTTTCATAAATTGCAAAAAGTCCCTAAGGCAAATATTTAACTGACATGGTCCAGACAGGTAGATTTCTTGGCAGAGCAACTTTAACCTCAACTGAGTATGCCTTTCTAATACCTGGTGCCCTAATTTGCAGCCATCCTTCACTCCACAAATAGCCTGATCTAAAGACAAGGTCTCTATAATGAACAGAGGAAATGTTTGCACTGGCCCGTGGACAATCCTGCAGCCTGACGGAAACGAAGGAAAAACACTGCGTAGATTCATGGGATTTGTTCACCGAAGCACAATTTCAGGGTGTTTATGAGACTGGAAACCACCTACCCAGATCAAAGTCACGTCCACATTTGCCGTGCTTGTACGACAGAATATCGTGCACAACACGGCCGATGCAGAAATATTCTTAGCAGGCGTCAGATTTAAAGCATCCTTTATAGGTTTACTGCATCTAATCTGCTGGGGTAAAGTATAAACAGAGAATTCAGGTTACCTTTCTGGCACTGGGTGGAGGTCCAGCAGCGGTAGTCGTACTTGTCATTGAACGATGTCCTCTGACAAAGGGGGTTATCCTCCATGATGCCCGGACAAACGTTGTCACACTCCTTTGACTTCTTATTCCCATTGATGACGTTGTTAAAACCAGCATCCATAATGAGAGACCAGTCCACCGAGTCCAGGTAGCAGAGCTCGGGGTTCTTCTCGACCCGCATGGCCCCCCGGGTGATGTTCCTCAGGTTGTACAGGCCGATATCCTTCAGGCTGGTCATCTCGTAGATCACCAGGGCGTAGTTGTAGAAGAGGTTGCGCCCGCGGATGACGCTCAGGTTGGGGAAGAGCGTGCTGAGGCTGTCGAGGCCCGAGACACGGAACAGCAGCAGGTAGTCGGTGATGACGGTCAGCTTGGGGAAGCTGAGGGACCGGAAGACCTCCTGGTTCATGTTGTTGGTCTTGTCGGTGATGAGGAGGATCTGCAGGTAGCCCTCGACCACCGTGCAGTTTTCCAGGCGCTTGAACTCGCTGATCTCATTCCGGATGTCGATACTCGGGCCACAGACTGGAAGAAACACACGGGCGACACATCGAGACACATTTTAAATCAAGATGTGCCAAAATAATAAAAAAAAAACACATGTAAAATAGAGTATTTCAGATTTTCTACTGTATCAGACATAGGCATAACAGAAATGTTACATTGGTGAGAGAAATACAGCATGTATGCTATGTATAGATCAGCATGAGATTACTTTTGCCAAAAGATTTTAATTATAATAATCTTCTTGAAGCATATAATCCTGTTAGTCAAGATGGTAAGGCTTGTACTTTGCTGGCAACCTGTCATACATACAAATAACACGGAGCCCTGAAAAAGACAGTGTGCACAGCTCTAGGACACTGCGTTTCCTCATTACATAAAAGAAGTTCATGTTTGTTCTGAGTGTTCGCGCAGGCAGGCATTTTTATTTGAACACGGAAGAGACATTAACATCGGGGTAAGCTGCGGTGACATTTTTAATACAGGAGGTGAAAGAGGAGAGTGTTAGGCAGGTCAAGTTCAAGAGGTTTACGTGTTAACATCTTGGTACGGACTATGCATCCGTCATATCAGACGCAAACCCCATATTTCTGTGTGAAACGCTGGGCCTGTCACCTCAGATAACCCCTAGCATTTGAATAAGCCGTTCCTCTGTGCTCGGAAAACAACACTTGAAACCACAGCGCTTGGAGCCTTCTCCGACACCACACACACACACGCACGCACGCACTTATACACCTACGCTCGAAAACACCAACAACAAAGACCCATTTATTATTGATGACAATCAACTCTCCCTCTAATCGTGCCTATCAAATACTACACCTGGGAATTAATGGCAGATGATATTCTCATAATGTTATTGTGCTCTGACGCGGCGGCTCCATAACCCGCGTCGCTTGTCGGGCCATCACAGCTGTCAAATGAGCTCGAGCAGCTCTTCATCATCACCTACATCATGTTCCAAATGTGTTTATATCTTTATTTCACTATTAATCATAAAAAAGTGGACATCATTACAATCCTACAATCCTTTAAAATCAACAGTATGTTATAGGCTACTGTTGCCATACTGTTGCAAAGCATTTTAACCACTGCTTTTTAGGTGTTAAACTCTCAACCAGTACTACATAATAACCATTATCCTATCCACTAATAACCATTTATCTTTTCATTTTATCTTCTTAATCAACCCATACCTTTAACATCTGCTCATTCTTACACTAGCTTTTCTTTTGTTTATGCATTGTTTTTTT
>JAOXYL010000090.1:13560495-13572645 GCA_028564955.1 Terapon puta
AACAGACTCAAACACAATACCCAGTTCAGTCAGCCATGCGGCGATCGCTCCATAAACCTCCTCCAACACCAGAACGACCAGCATGTTTAGGATGATGCCCGTGGTGGTGACCGTCATCCTCACGCTGGCCTTGGCTTCGGGATCAGGGTTCATGGACCACACACTCAACATGCAGATGCGATAAACTGCCACCCCGAACACTGCCGAGAAGGTCACGAAGATCTAAACACACACAAGAGTAAAATGTTAGATGACTTTAATTTGATGTAGAACAATGTGTGTTTTCTTTTATCGCAATTCCTAGTGATAATGAGGTGTGTTCTCAATATCATAGAATATATTTTTGTATCTTTTTCTCTTCACTTCTTTTTTCTGTTACTAAAATGGACTGTAATCTGGTTTGACTGACATGGTGATAATACAAATTTAGGGTCACAAGTGTTGGCAGAGGTACTGAGGTTAATAGTGGAAATGATATAGATAAAATTACTAAGAAGAGTAATGAACATGTACTTCAGGAGAAGAAATGAATCCTAAAAATGACACTAATCATAAAATACTGTGTGCTGTGAATGCCTTTTTTTTATTGAAAGTGGGATCAACAAGGAAACAGAGTAAAAATGCAGTACCAGAAGTAGTAAGGTCGACACATTGATGAGATAACCTGACAGGTGATCCTCAATGTCCAGGGATTCAGGCTCTCGCTGTCAAGAAAAACATTCACATTGCTTGAATACACAGAAAACCATGCACATATATATATATATATATATATACACACTCACACACACACACATTGGTATATGTTTTTGTGCACCAATATCATGTAATATGCAGAAATGCTGAGCACCTGTTCTGCATACACACACTGTGTTTTCAGTCTGGCAGGTGCATGTTTGCCTCCTGAAAGGACAGAAATCCCCTCCCCTTCTTCCTCTCCCTCCTCCCCTTCCTCTCACCATCAGTAATCTGGGCTAATCTCAGGCAGGTAAGCAGCTTTGGATTCAACCACCCCACTGTAGGTGAAGGGGGTTTCTTCTTCATGCACGGACACAAACTCATACAAACACGGCTAGTCTGTAATAACTTTAATAAAAACAAAAACATGAGTAATAAATAATTGTAATATTTGCTTGCATAGCAAGAATTATTTACCTTAGCTGACTGTAGTCAAACTGCAGTATTTGTATTTAATATTGATATGAAGAAAGTTTATATCACCTCAGTCTAGCAATCTGTCTTGCGCCTGCACCCCCCCAACTGCATAACGTCTTATCACACAGAGCAGGGTAATGATACCTGAGAGGCCAGCATCTGGTCTGTTTCTCCATCTATGCCCTCCCCAGCTTGAGTCAACTGCAACATAGAAAAAACATGGATTGAGAAAATGTCAGGGGCAATCTAACTGAACTGTGTGAGCAGTTTGTGCACCGTCATCAAAATGTCTTTGAAACACACAAAAATATCCGCTCAGATACAATACCTTTTTCTTGGACTGTGATTTCATCTTCGCTTTTTTCTCTTGCAGAGCTTCTTCATATTCGGGCCTGAGCTCCTCCTGCAGCACACACAGTCACAGGTTAAAACACCAATCAATGAGCAACTACATCAGTCAAAAAATATTTCTATTATGTTATTTATATTTCAGTTCTTTAGAACTTTAGATAATGGTAGCGAAATGGTAGGGAAATTACTGATTCCCACAACACAGCTGTATTTTCTGGCATTTTGATGGCGGTGTTAGCATTATATTTGCTGCTTTATGATCTTCCCTGAAAAAGTGAGGGAGGAGTTTAGAATATATTACCATGAAAACTGTACAGTATGAACATTTCTTCAAGATTTTAGTGTTTATTTATTCTTCTTCTCATTATTTATTTTACCAGCATGGTTTTCAACTACTTTTAAATGCTTTAATGGATACCAATATATTTAAATAAAGTGAGTAAAATAAAGAAATGAAATAAAAAGACAGCATCTTGAACCAGGCTCTGATTCACTTCTGATTTAAATATTGGGTACAGAAACTCTCCCACCTGGACTCGTTCCTTCAGGCAGCAGAGATGGAAGAAAGTGAAAGAGAGACACAAGAGAGTAACAGAGAGAGAGAGTTAGGCTGCGAGTGTTTATATTGTGACTCTGCTGCGTCATCTTATCCAGCCATTGCACTGCTTCCAGAACAGGCCAATCCCATTATGTCCCTTTAAGAGTAAAGAGTCGTGTTGATGCATGGATACGTGGGTGGCATTAGTATATGTGTCCAGATTGTTTGCGTTAAGGGGAGGGCACTGTTCTGATACTACTGATAATCTTCAGGCCACACCACGACTGATCTCTGTCTTTATAATTGACCTAGGTCTTGAGGTGAACGCTCTCACCACGACTGACCTGGCAATCCAACAAACAGTTTATGAAAATAGAAACTAAAAGACGGACACAGAGACTTATAATTACAAAGCAGGGAAAGCCTGTGACTGTGTCTACTTTCAAATAATGTGTGTGTGTGTGCGTGTGTGTGTGCGTGCATGTGTGTGCGCACGCATTTATTGCCTATTTTTTTAATCTATTTTTGTACCTCCTGATCTTCCAGGCTCGTCAGGTCCCAGGTATGTTTCAGACACATCTGTCGCCTTTTCCAGTGCTCAAGGAAACAGGCAGCTGCAAGGAGATACATGGGAGGATGTTTAAAATTAAAAAAAAAAAACACACAACCTAACCATTTGTCCACCCACACAAGAAAGTCTTATGATGTACAATAATGTTTTAGGTAGAAGCTTATAGCAACAAAAAAAATCCCTTTGAATTCAATTATCTAAAGTGAAGTAATGAAGTAATGTTTTTCCTCTGCTGTCTCACACAAAAGCAAGTTGCCGATCATTAAGTGCATATGCAGAATGAATAAATAAATCCAATTAAATCAACTGCTGTCAGCACCTAATAGGAAAACATATTGGAATGTATAGTTACCCCACAGAGACATGAAAATAGCAAAGAGGACAGTGGCTCCGTTGTCGAACAGGTACGATGCTCGGGCCAGTGAGCACACCGAACTCAGACGCCAGTAGTCACACACTCTATCACACAGTGGACACATGGTGATATTCAGGTTGTCATCGCATGTCTCCTGGCTGGAAAGCACAAATAAATATTATTTAAACACAAGCTTTATCATCACATAACATACTTTTGATAAACATACAAGTTCGAAGACTTTGTATCCGTCTACCTTGGCACATTGGCATCCACAGTGAGTATGCCGTATAGGAAGACAATGATGCCCAGCACAGAGGGAGGGATGAGGAGCTGAGTATAAACACCCAGCCAGGCAAAATACAATCCAATCTGCTCTCCAAAGTACTTCCTGTTAAGACAAAGGTAACGTATCAACCTGCAGCCTGGGTCGTAAACAAGAGTGGAAAAACAGCCTTCCCAAGAAGATAAGTCAACAACTTCAGGTCAAAACATTCCCTTATCCAACGCTGCATGTTCAGGTCTTGCTAAAGTAATGATCTCAAGAGCATCTTTTCCATGAAATTCATTCTTTTCAGAGAGTAAATGTTATTGTAAGCCTCTTTTATCTTGCATTGAAAATTTTTAAACTTTTACTTTTTTAAACATCAGAATCTAAAAGACAGACCGCAATAACATTTAGGGCAAATTCCTCAGAGTTTAGAGTTTAAAGTTTTCACATTTTAGCTTTAACCACCAAGCAAAAGTGTCAACATTACTTCTGATTTTAACAGCATTCTGGCCTTTTTCCAGTACAAACTTTATACAGTGGTACATCACTATGAACATCATATCCATTAAAATGTTAGCTGGTTCAACGCTTTGGTATTAGTGGCTATATTGAACATTTCAGTGTCAAGCTGTGTGAGCTATAACGAGAGTTTTGGTTTTGTTTTCTCAGTACCTGATCAGGTCCACGGGTTGGTATTTATGCATGACTCCGTAGTTAGCCCATTCTTCATGGAGGAGCTGAGGGACATCCAAGTACACGACATAAGGAAGAAGCCAAATAACAGTTATAATTCCTCTTTAGATAATTATTATCCTGTAGTGATTAGACTGGTATCAATCAATGATAATATAAATGAACTCTCGTGCCAAATGGCTAACACTCTTATCACTCATCTGATGTGCTTGTGTTGTGGAAAAAATCTATCTTGTTTGTAATGGAATTAGAGAAAATTGATCCGACCAGAGTGTCTTTTATACTTTAATGTATTCTTGCAAGAAGATGAGCCGTCAGACAACTGAGTGTGTGCTCAGCTGGATAACGTGGTGATAACCTGTTATCACGTGGAGAACTCACATGTGATACTAGGCAAAGCACAGATACTAATAAAGGGGAACAAACAAAGGCATGTTGGGGAAGAGAGTCAGCGTGAGGTCATGTCAGCCTTCTGGTAGATAGTTTCAGGGTTACATTGTCTTCCTGTGTAAAAAGGAGTCTGGGAGAAAGACAGTTAATCAGAACATCGTAGTTAATATTTTAAACCAGTCAGAGACGACCTTGTGACGGCTCGTCTCCCTGACGTATGATGACCGTGATCAGTCAGAGGTCTCGCTTTTACTCACCTGTCTGTCATTTCGCTGATCTTTCCGTCCTCTCCTTGAGAATGACCCCTAAAGAAACAAATGTTTGAAACAGTTCTTTATATGAAATACACTGCTGATAATGTGCCATATTATATGTATTATTTGATGTAGCAATTTTGTTTTAGTACTAGTATAATTTGTATACATTTCTTTCCATTTTAACACATACAGATATGATGTGTGCATATTTATTGTGAGTATATAACTTTCACATTGTCCAGCACAGTTGCTATTTCAGCTACACTCACATCATGCAGAGGGAAGGCAGAGTCGTAGACACCCCGAGCCAATAATGAGTTGATGCCTTGTGACACAAAGAGGAAGTGGAACACAGTGTCATGGTTTTGTGAGCAATAGCATACAGACATGAGCAGCATGAGATTAGACCAACAGCATGCATATGAATGGTCAGGAGAATAAAACTGGACCTCACCAGTTGTTTGGCAAGTATGTCTGCAGGTAGTGCGTGAAATAATCTCAGCCACCTGGACACAAATAAAGCATACTCCTCAACTCAAACATTTTTGCAAAACATAAACCTAACATTCCTCGTAACATAAAATGAGAAGGCATTTGTTTCTGCACTCACTATTCTGCTGCGTGTTGCATTATCGAATACGGTTTCTGTTGATTTGATGTCATATCTGCAGGAAATGAAAGGAAGTAGTCATGGTGAGTGTTCAGTATTTACAGTCGACTTATTCAGCAGTCAAACTACAGCAGGTCTTTGTTACTGTTTATCTTTTCACTCTCTGGTTCCCAGATGAACACAGATCATATAATTCACATTTCAGTGGTGTGAACAGTGGAAATTCAATTTATGTGAGAGCTCCATGGTGTTGTGATAACGATGGGAAAAGCGCATAGGCCTGCAGGTGATTTAGATATTAGGGTGTTATCTAAATCACTGACCGTGACTGAACTAAAAGGCATGCGTGACCCCGGCCAAGGGCAACTATGTGCGCGTATGACCGTCCAGGTACTCACAGGTGGAGCTTGTCTCTGATAAAAGGGTGTTTGAGGGTTTTGAAGTGGACGCGTGTCTGAGAGTCTTTGTGGATGTCAAAGTCGGGGACGTCCGGTTGGAACGGCGTGCTGATTTTTGTCATGAAGGAATCCCACATCCCAGCGATGCCCATCCTCTTCCGTAATTCGCACTTCTGTTCAGCGAAAACATACATGTAAGAAAGTTTGATCAAACATACGCCATTATATATACCACACTACACATATGTCCCATTACTGAAGCTCAGTCTTAAAAAGGGATTGTGATGTGCACCCAAATTAATTAATCTCGCTGCACATGCAAACATTATGCTACATTAAACGGAAGTATTAAAGACCAAGTTGTGTACATGGGCCAAACAGCTGACCTTTTTCACAGCAACTTTGATCTTCTGGAGCTCCGCTTCTCGGCTGAGTATTGGCCATGGGATGTGCAGACGAATAAACCCTATGCCGTTAGACCGCTACAAATAAAGAGGCATTAAAACACAGGTTAACAGTGACACTTAAACATTAAAAGCATTAAATCTGACATCAACCAGTGGCAGATTTGGATTTCAACTTGAAAAAATATAAATATACATATATATATAATACTTAACCTATTATTACAGGCCTGTGTGGACAGATTAACTGTATCTGTATTCTTCACAAATGTCTCTTTGCATTTAATTGCTTCTGTGAGCTACATGTCCTAAGGCAGCCAGAGGAGTTTAGTAGGGAATCCCATTATTTCAAGCCCAAAACCTCCCAATCCTCACAAGTATTGAAAATGAGTGCAGAATACTGTCGGAACAAGAGCCTTAAAAATCCAGCATAATGTTGCCAATAATCAGTTTTGATCATGGTGGGTGGTCAAGCTCTTACCTGGCTGCTGAATTAGAACTTGCCCACACCATTACCGTAATGACCTCAGCGCAAGCCAGACACACTGCACAGGCTCAAACAACACCTGTTACTGTGCATTGTGTCTAATGTCTTGTGTAACCAGTGATTTTCTGGTGGCAACATTAAAATATTATGCAGAGGCTTTTGACAAATGCGGACAAGAGACACTGCTGTGATCAGATGTTAAGATTAAGGATGTTTAAATGAAAACAAAATCACTGGCAAATCACTACATTCTTGATAGGAGATTAATTTTGATTAAAAGACACTACAGTGTTTTACCACTGGGAGGAGGATTATTTTCACACTTGAGCTACAGTGACTAAATGAATTACACACACATGCGTAAACTTTCTCTTGTTGTTGCCTACACAAACAACACAACTGGGCATATTTATTCCCTGATCTACGGCGCTAACTATTCAGATGCATCCCTCACTGATGTCTTCTTGGAAACGTTACCCTCGAGCACGCACTAATAAAGTACACCACGCCCTCTGAGCACCCCCTTATGCATGTTCAATAAAAATTTAAACCCATTAATCACCGGTATACGTTCGTCTTGCCAGCGTGCATGCTTCCGAGTAGTGGATCACTCTCTAATAAGGCCCTGTAATCTGGCCTTTGGCTTCACATTTACGGTCAGCACTCTTAATCCTCAACCAAAACAGCAGCTGATTTAACACACAACCACATATGCACACACAGACACACACCCAGACGCAACCATGTGAGAGCACCCATTCCCACATATACAATACAAAATAAAACCCAAAGCAAACGTACACATACTGTACACTCCACAGCAAAAGACATGTAACATACTTATATATGGAGTTATTATTATGGTATAGTACACTGAAAATATATCTTCCTGTAATAAACCATTGAAACTCAAAAGTTCTCTCTTTAATTAGAGTGCAGGCTCGTCCTCCAGCTTCAAGAGACTGAGTCTTATCCTCCACCTGCTTGGCAGCCGTCCAATAACAGGATTTGTGGTCACATCACTTAAGGACGCCTCTGACCCATAAATGTCTATTGGAGTTTACAGCAGATGAAAACATAATCATGGTGAAAGCACCACAAAGGCAGATACGCACCTCTTTATCTCGTTCAATCTGGAGTCCAGCTTCCAGCAAGCCCGCTTCAAACTCCTCCCTCATTAAAGCCTTCTCCTCCTCAGACAGCTTTGACTCCTCCGCGTCTCCCGCGGGCGCACCTGCCTCCCCAGACTCTGCTTCTGTTTCCCACCGGTTTGGCATCGCCATTGGTATACTCCCATTGGATGTGATGGAAAGGCGTGCCTTGGATGCACACCTTTTTTTGTATTTGTAGCAAAGGATGTAGTCCACTTTTCTCTTGCCATCAGCGAAAAAAAGCCCAGGGCCTAGTTCGATGCCGGACTCCTACAGGAACACACAGAAGCACACGCAGATAATTAATCAGTTGGTCAACTAGACAAAGATCTGTGTCTCAGGGAGGAGAAACCTGAGCTGAGAGAGAGTCGACATATTCCTACAGGACGTCAAAGGCACAGGATGTGAGCAGTTGGAATCAGAGGAGACTGTACCGGAGGGGGGGGCTCATCAGCGTCAGGAGGGGTGATGGGGCCTCCATTGGCGGCATCGAGCCCAAGCCCGGACAGCGATCGGGCCAACGAAACAAGCTTCACCGAGTGAATGGACGACGACTCACTCATCTCTGTGGTGACGGGCATGCGTTCTTTTCCGTTTCATCCCTCTGTTGGTACATGAAAAGAAAAACACCAGTTCAGCATGCAACGGTTGGGATGACCTGGCAGCTCTGGGAGTAATTATAATCACTGATGTTGGAACCAGCCCTCCCGGTGGGATCCTAATAGTTTGGCACATTGGTTCCCAGACTTTTTGGATCGTCATGCCCCTTGGTTCACGAGTATCTACCAGTTGTGTAGAGTTGTCAGTTTCTTCTTCATTTCATACAATCAAATTAATGAAAATGCAATCATTCCATAATTCAAAATAGATAAGATAAAAATTTAGTTTAAAAAACAGACCTAATCCGACATATTTAGCATTTTGCTTATCTCATAATATCTCTGAATTATGACATGCTATCTTATTGTTTATTAGAATTGCTCACATCATTTTCATAAAAATGTAATAATTTGTTCACATCTGGAGACCCTTCAGAATTGCATTGCCTTACAGGGGTCCTGACCACACTATTTACATTGCCATGCAAATACAATGTTCTTTGAATTAACACGTTTTCTCTTATTTTGAAGAGTCAATGCCCCGTGGTAGTTTTTCATTTTTTTAGATATGTAAAGCCAAAGACTGTGGGGATGAACTTGGGGCTGATTCTGCTTCAAATGTCGTGCTTGAAGCATCACACACTAGTGGCTGCTTTGGACCAACACATCAACTGTGTGTCAAAGTTAAGCTGTCTCATCTCTTTTTTACCCAAATGAAGCTGCAGGCTCAGATTAAGCTCACACTGCAATCCAAGCGGCACAGTTTACAATCTGTTGGGGCAATTTGGTCACTGGGCTCATTCTTCGGAGATAAAGAATGAAGTGTTAAGAGACAACTGGGTATTTATTTTACACTACTAGAAACACATATTCTTCACCCGGCTCTCAACACACGAAATGCAAAACATGTTTTTCAACATGATACAGTTAATTTCCGGTAAATCTGCAGTTCAGTTTCTCAACTCGTCCTCAAGCTCAAAAGGAACAAAACAGATAAAAAATACTACATTATTCATGTTTTCTGTCCATCCAAAGGCTGCCCATCCCCTGATATCACATCAGATCTGTTTACAAATTTTATGAAACATAAAAAGAGACGCATCTTTAATATTTTATGGTCTCATGTTTGTCACTCATTATTAGTATTTCTTCAGATTTCACACTTCAGCTTCCCTTTCAGGATTGCTTTTGCTCTTAGAAATTCAGTTCTTTGGCTTCAAACAAGTAGCGGAAACTGTGTTGATTAAATCAAACAGTATTAGGTTTGAGTAACTGAGGTGATGGCGACACATTTGAGCCATGTAGGGTTTGACACCTTTAGTTTCATTTATACATTTTCAGCAGTTGGGAGTATTGAGTATCTGAATATTGATGTCATAAAGACTCATTCAGCATCATTATGTGCTACCACACGTGAAAGAGGGAGGGGATTATATGCAGTAACGACTCCACCAGTCACAAACTCCACGTTGTAGCCACACAAGACGCCATGGAGATCTAAGTACTACAACATTTATGAAGGGCTTCAATAACCAATCCCCTTACACATACGCACAAACATCCAAAGTAATCCCTGTTTACCAAGTGTTAGAAAACACAGAGCATGGAGGGAAATGGAGAATATGCCTCTGAGAGGGAAGCAGGTCAAAAACAGTGCATGTTTACTATTAATCCTGTAGGACAGAGTGATATTTAGATCAGTGCTACCTACTTTTTTTTTTTTACCTAAGCGATCATCACATATGGACAAGTTGTGAACATTTGTGACCAGTTTAACCAAAGAAAGATATTTACTTATCAGACCGTTTGACCTGAATGATTTTTAAAGGCGTGAAGTGGGGTGAAAGTCACTCTTGGTCCACTTCGACAATATTTTATTCCACCCTCTGGGCCAGGTCTCTCTTTAAAAAAGAGGACTTTGAAAATTTGACTTGGTTAAAGAAAAGTCAAAGAAAAATCAGCACCCAATTTTTCCAGTGTTTTCTGATTTTTTCTTTTCTGGAAAAACCTCTTTCAATAACAGATTCAGCAATGAAGTCACTATATGCAACAAAATCAAACATTATTATTATCATTATTATAAGTGGTAATAGTAGTAGTAGTAGTAGTAGTAGTAGTATATTACAGACTGGAGTTTGCATAACAAGACTCAGGTATTTAAATATATATTAAATCTTTCAAAACTGTAAGTTTACCAATGGGGAAAACATCATATTAGTCTACAATAACATTGACAATATTGTTCCTTATCATATTTTCTTGTAAGCTCTAATTGAATTTGGACTTTCTCATCTAGATATTTCTACTTTTTGTATGTATTGGAGGCCCTAAATCATTTTTGGTAAATTTATATAACCCTCTCCGCAGTAGGCACAAGCTGAGTGCGCAAATGCGTCCAAGTGTGCGTCTCAGCGCGGAGCTTAATGGCCTGTAAGCTTGCTGACAGCTCAACAGCAGAGGCAAGAGGGTCAGCTGCACCCTCACACCAACATTAACGGCGCAGAGGGCAGCAGGGGAGCGGTCTAATACCGTCTCTCCTGGAATACAGCAGATTACACATCGCTAATTTTAACAGCTGCTTGCTCCTTTCTAGTGCCATAACTGGAAACATGCAACCCATGAAACAAAACAAGGCCGCCCGTTTGGAAGCGTGTCACGAATCCAAAGGGCGACTTGCAGCAAACTTTCACTTTAACCTGCAAGATTTCTTTCTTCTTTTTTTTTTAACACACACACACACACACACATACACACAGAGATAGAGAGAGAGGGAGGGAGAGAAAGCGTGGACCACATCAAACTAATTGATTTCCATTTTGACTAATTAATCCCCGGGCAGGTGTCAGGAGCTGCTTATTCGACAAATATGTGTTTAATTAAGCGCTCATGTGCGCAACAGTTGTGTGCACCCAGATGGCCGGATGGTTGGAAAAAAAAAAAAAACAGCCTCAGCAGCCCTGGCACGCACCACCGCAGGCACCGGGGGCTCGAGGCGAGGACAGCACCGGGTCCTGGTCGAGCTTTGTCCGCGGAGACACCGTGGCGCACAAGTAGCTAGACCTCACGCATTCGCGCGTAAAAAGGTGCCCAAAAAGACGCTTTTTTGTTTTTACGCGCGGATATTAAGGAGACCGTACAGGTGAGGAGAGGGGTGGGGGGCGTGTTTTCAGTCACAGGTGAGAGAAAAGTGTGTGTGTGTGTGGGGAAAAAAAAAAAAGTGGACTCACCAGTGCTCGTGGAGGATCGGCTCTTCGCTGTGGAGATGGATGACAAGACGCGCGAGGTGCACAGCCTGGCGAGGGGCTGAGATGGTGGACAATCCGCGCGCGCTCCCGGAACCCCCTGGGCTTAACACGCGCGTGCACGGGGCGGCTAATTCCCTGAGCGTTTCGTACGGACGGGAAAAGAAGGTGTGCTGCGTATGATCGGCGTGAGACGTCTGCGTGTGTGCGTGCGTGTGTGTGTGTGTGTGTGTGTGTGTGTGTAAGCCAGAGAAGGAGGAAAGAGTTTTAACAGGCTTGAAAGTGAAGCTCGCCTACCCTCTGCAGGCACGGACCTCAAGAGGGGACAAAAAAACTAAATCAATGTAAAAAAATAAGTCCTTTATCTCACTCATAAAACATAAATTGTGCTTTAATTTTATTCATATATAAATGATTTATTTCTATTAATCAATGTTCAGTAGCAGCCAAACCCCCAGATTACAGACTCAAACTGTTATTATTATCAGATCCACTACATGGGTAAAAATAACAATACTAGCAATATAGAAATACGCTTGTGTGTAAAACCTAAATCTTTAAAGTAACTACTGACTACAGATGTCCGATAAATTCAGTGATTGTACTATTGGAGCCGCAGTAGTTCAGTTCATGGGGACTTGTCTTGGGGACTAGAGGGTCGCCACTTCAAATCTCCCA
>JAOXYL010000090.1:13572745-13588173 GCA_028564955.1 Terapon puta
CAAAGGTATCTTCTTACTTCTTGTAATGTTCCCAGCACAGTATAGTTGGTAATATAAAGTACTGTATCATGAAAGGAAAATATTCAAGTACAAGTATCATGAATATATACAAAAGTGAAAAGCCAGAATTATTTATGTTCCACATCTGGATTATTTTTGTTTACATGATTAAAATGTAATAAACTGATTCAAAATAGGCGTTTACCTTTTCTGGTTTCAAATTCACAATAGCATCAAGTTCTAAAAAGATTTCAATAACAATAATAAGAATTCAGATAACAAAACACAGACACAAAAGTAATGCTTACAGAAACTGGCAGGTTTGATTTATTGTTACTTGTATTGGTATTTTTAATATGGGTACATTGTAGTTGGATATACACATCATCTGCATGAATAAACTCTCTCTTTCTCTCTCTTTCTTTAGGTGCAGTGTTTGGACAGACAGTCACAGGCCGTGACAGACAGGACAGTGTGGTGGCTAACAGTGCCGTTGGCACACAACACAGGAACACTGAGAGGCTCCGTCTCCACAGCAGCACAACACACACACTCCTGCTCCACAACGGCTCTCTCCAGGGAGTACATGGACTTACTGCGACATTTGCCCTGACAGACAGACAGATGGACGGATGGTCAGCACCAAAGGCACAGAGAGAGAGAGAGAGAGAGAGAGAGAGAGAGAGAGAGAGGGTAGGACAGTGAGGGACAGTGTTATGATTTCACTGAACTTTGTAGGCTAATCCTAGGGGGAAAAAGTATTAATCATCCTTTAATATGTGTGTGTGTGTGTGTGTGTGTGTAGTCCCTTACCTCACAATAGTGCAATTCTATCTGGTGCTCTGACTGGCAATCGTCCACTTTGATGTAGTTAAGTGTTCCCACTGTCCTCCGACACTCTGGCTCCGTACCTTCACACATGCACACACTCTTATATTAAAATCGGGTCCTAGAGATTTTTCAAAATAGTGTGGTAGCCCTGCAGAGGGCACAGATCTACTTACACATCTCACAGCAGGTTGTTCCAATTTGGCTGACTTTCCCCTGCAAACAAACAGGAGAGAAACACTGAGTACACATCTGTGGCAGATACAGAGGCACATGTGGCAGGACTAGTGCGAAACGAATGGGTGGCAGTTTCTGTAGAGATATTACCCCCTGGTCCAGGCAAGCTTGTCGGTCAAAAGGAGGGCAGGTGGTCACTTTGGTCTGCAGGACCAGATCGCCTTTACTGTTCACACCACAGGTATACTGGCTGCAACCATCCTCAGTAGTGGTGTTCACCTGGAGGCGGGGTACACACATACATACAATATTTATACACATAACTGCTGCTGAGAAACTTTCCTCTTCATTTTATAATGTACTAAAGTGAGCTAAAGATTAAATTCTAATATACACATACTTCAGCAGGCCATATGTTTTTTTGTAAATGAACTAAGGAAAAATATAGCATAGGACGGCATGGTATAGTAAATTAAAGTTTATTATAGTGTAATGTGAAATGGCAAAGCCATGTATAGTAATGTGCAATATAACATAGTACAGTATGTTGTATAGTGTTTAGTTTCATATCGTACAGTAATATAGCATAACATACTACAGTATAGAATAATATAGTGTAGTACAGTAAAGTCAGGGTTCATGAACAAGGCCGTGTCCTCCCTGCAAAGCACCTACCGGCACACTGATCAGTTTTCCATCAGGCCTTTGCATGAAGCAAGAAGTGGGAACACACTGTCCGCAGCAGGCATCTTCCTCCTTATGTAGAGTGTATCCCTGAGGACATTTGTGGTAAGTGATGAATGTTAGTTCACATAGGGAGATATCAGGAGGACTATATACATTTGTCTGGACCTTTTAGGCACATACAAGTAATTCACTACATACCTCTGTGAATATAGAAGGAATCACAGAAAATGATGTTGCCACAGTTTAAGGATGAGCAGGGACAGAAGGTGGTCAGTGGACTTTGATGAAAATGATGGACGTTTGAATTTATTGGTTAGTCATGATGGTGACGACAGATGATAAAGGTGCCGGTTGAAAAATAATTACAGGATGATCAATACCATTGGGCAATCAGGACAGCTCATTCTTCTGCAGGACAGTCTGTACTTCTTCACAGCGCCGTCCTCCACCATGCACTCACAGTGTGTGCACAGATCCACCATCAGCCTCTCCCCTGCCTGCACAAACAAACACACAGATTTACATGGAGCACCATCGGAAATGTACTTGAATGAATTAAATGGGTTCCGGTTTACACAATAACTCACCCCTATCACAGTGTGATTGAGGACACATGCATCCATAGGAGCTGCAGGAGGAAGAGCGCAAATGATTTTATTGCCATTCATTAAACAGTATATTAATCCTCAGGCTTTGTGAGGTCAAGCCAGGACAACTGGCTGTAGGATGACCTCGATATAAGAGAGCCATCTGCTGGGCAGTTACTGTAACTGCAACGTGGTGTGCGTATATTACTCAAGGGAAGGGATCATATGACTTAAGAGAAAGTTAGTGGAGTGAAAGCTTGATAGTTTCAAACATTCAGCCTCCAAACTCATATTGCTACCCTGCCATACCAAATGGTATGGCTGCTCATGTGTGTAATTGCATATGCGTATTTACCACAGTGGCAGCGGGGGCAGCAGTCCTGGGTGTCACAGCGTAGCTCGGTGCCCAGCGGGCAGGATGGAGCATCCATAGCAGAGCAACTGACGTTTGTCGCAGAGATGAACACCTCCTCTTTCACTTTCATACACTGGTGTAACACACATTTATCATGTGGAGACTGCCACACCTCTCCCACCTGTGGGCGGAAAGAAAGGAGATTAAAATCAACCAAGAGAGAAGAGAAACAGCTGCATCAACAATATTCATTTGTCTTTTTCCTGCGCACACACGCCAGGAATAAATTGCTTGAGAAGAGTGATCATTACTTTTAAAGAGCTGTACATAAACTTCTATGCATTCTACTGTTGGGGCAGAAATATACATTTGCTATAACTTGCATCTAAAATGATGAGTGATTTTGACAATTGCATAGAAAGAATGATCACTAAGATGCCCATATTATTCATGCACATATAGACACACACACATACATTTCTGAGGTTTCCCCCAATCAGTGTGTCCCCTCGCATCTCCCCTTCTGACTCCACACAGCTGGTTGGTACGCACTTTCCACAGCACTCTCCTTTTGATGGAGTATAAGTAGAGCCCTGGAATATGCAAAAAGTCATAAGAAGTAATGGTTATGGATGCATAATGCAAATGCATAGGTTTGGTGTTTGTGTGTGTGTGAGTCTGTCTCACCCGAGGGCACGTTCGATCACACACAGGCGGGGTGCACTGAGCAATATGCAGCGATGTGTCTTTGTCCTGTAGCTGGGAGCAACTGCATTTCTCACACCCTTCCTCCCATTCGCTCCCCACTGGATGAACCACACCTCCAACCACACACACCTGGAAAGATACGCAATAATAAAACAGGCTTAAACAGGAACAGCATAGAAATGGAAACTGATACATCCAAACGGACACTTGCCTTATCTGGCAGGCAGCTAGTTTCCGTGCAGCCGCAGTCGTTTGTAGAGGAGGATGTGATGAACCCAGCAGGGCAGGTGCGGGTGGAGTTCTGGCAGTTGCACACACACTCATACACATCACAGCACTTTGTCTTTTTCACTGACACGCGGCGGTGGGCAGGACAAGCCGGGGGAGCTTGAAGGACACACTCTTCCTTTTTGCAGACTGAGAGGTGGGGAAAGGAGATGAAAAGGAACACGTACAAGGGATCACATGGACATGTGCACTATTTCATGTTTTCATGTGTGTGTGTGCACATGTCAGAGCAAAGTGGAGCTCAAACATCACAGAGAATGTGTAAATGACATACCGCACTCATGTATAGGCTGACATTCCCCAGGGTTTTTCAGGACCACAGCCTGACCGTCCTCACAGCGGGGCACTTCAGGCAGGTCACAACTCACCAGATCACACACTGAAAAGACACACAGATTGAGAAAGCCTGTCTCTGATAGACAAGATACACTGTGATGCATACAGAGAAATGGGGAAAAAATTATATTTGGAGATGCAAAAATATTTCAAATGTTTTTTTTTTTAATTATGCCATATAAAACAGGTGATTTAGCTGTAAATGAAGAGTAAGATTCACACTCACAATACGTATACTGTGTGTGAAGCTTACTATACTTTCCCACTCTCAGTTGATAAGGTTGCAGTAATCCTGGATGTGAAAGTAGAAAAACTGTAATAATGCTTCTTTTAACCTACCACACTCATACTCTGGGCAGCACTTAGAATCTCTCTTCTCCCTCAGGATCTCACAGGGTCCGCACACTGGCGCTACAAACACAGATGATTAATCATTAGCGTGTAAACTATCTAAAGCCACGATACAAGGCTGATCAGTTTCAGCAAAAACTAGAAGAATAAAATACTACTGAGCTTTTGAGCACAAGCAGCATTGACAGTAAGGGGTGCTTGCCTTTGATGTCATTGCAGGGCCGGGCAGTACAGTTGATGTGTTGTTGGTCCAAACACATGCAAATCAAACACGGATTCTCATCTGGTACCCAACTCTGCATATACTGTACAAACCAATCACATCATGTTTTATTGCGTTGTTTGGTTTTTACCAAAGGTAAGCACTAGGGGGCGCTCACAGTACACTTTAATGGTGAACACTTCAGTGGTTGCCCCACCTCATTCCATTAGTGTTTCTGTAATTAAGAAGTTGATTGAGGTTTTCCATCATTCCCACACATCCTTCAGTTACATCTGTCTTCTCATGCATCTCACCGTGTACGTGTGTCCATGCTGGTCAACACACTGCCCACATGCCTCTGGAGATATACACTGTCCATGATGCAACACCGTCCCCCCAGTACAGAAACAGCCCTCAGTGGGTGTGTCCAAACAGGATGACTCGTTACCCCTGGCAACCGACCAGTCGCCAGGCAACGCCTGTATGCTACCACAGTCTTCTATGCACCCGGTCCGACATGCATCATACTCCATGGAGCCGGGGCACTGTAGCGCTGCAACACATAAATAAGGCTAAGTTTTGGTTTAGGCTTTGGACTGGGTGTTAAAATGGTTTAGTTTAAACATTTTCACGCCTCATATCAAAGAAAAAGACTTACGGCAGAGATGGGGGCTCCTCCAGTCCACGCACACACCTCTCTGTCTGCAGAGGCGGGCGTAGGCAGAAATGAGCTCGCACACGTCTGACTCCTCACACGTCTGCTCCTCACACTTGGCGAGGAACACCTGGACGGGGATGTGAGCGTGGCACGGTTCAAACACTTCGGATCGCAGGGCCTGACATCCCATCGCGGCTCCAGACACACACACCGCCTTCCGCTTTGGCAGACACACGGCGCCGTCTGCAGCTACCGTCCAGTCTGAGATGAAGGCTGGCTGGTCAGTGGTCAAGCTGCCATTACGCAAAGACAGGATGTTAAACTTCTCCTCCTCACAGGCACCTGAAAGAGCGAGAGAGAGCAGAGGACAAAGGAATGAGACAGTGTTATGGTAAATACAAAGAATAGGGCTGACTTATAAACAGGTCTGTATTTATGTTACCACAGAGTCCGGCAGTGTGGCTGGCGGTCGTGGAGCTGAGCAGGGTGATTGTGAACTCATTGCTTTGAGGAGTGAAAGTCAGGACGTAGCCGTGGTCTGACTTAAGCTGCAGCATCACTCCCCCATAACGTACCAGCTCCAGGCCTGCATACCGCCACGGCAGTGCAAGTTCTTCCCGATCAATTACTGCCTGCTCAAAGAAACACAGACACACACACAGTTGGTAAATCACCCTTGACGGACTCAAATATAATGATCAGTCTCAGCGTCAGCACAAGTAAATGCATATCTCACCGTCATATCATCCTTCAGCAGCAGTTTATATGGTCCGTGGGTCACTTCTATGGCCTTCATGCAGATATGGTTGAAATTCGCTGAGTCCTGACAAGGCCCGCTGTGGAGCTTGACCTCTGACCCTTCTCCGGTGCCTTTGCTGACAGTGAGAAGTGTGTAGGAGCACAAGCCCTCCCCATCCAGCCGAAGTGCCAAGCCGTCAAACCTCACCACGTGATTGGTGGAGCTGCCCATGCACATGCCTGCAAACACCCACCAGGCAGGAGGAAGAAAGTGTTTATGCAGGAGCCGAGAAACATGTGATCCATCAACGGTCAGTATAAATAGCCTGGAATGCAAGTCTCTTGACAGCCATTGTTGACAACCCACGTGGATCATGATGTGCACTTAGTATAGAAGGGTTAAATGTGATGAAACTTCAGAAGCTATTTGATCCTTTTGATGTACATACAAGGGCATTCCCAGTGGCAGCCACAGGTCTCCTCAACTCTGACAGGTGCCATGTTGTTTCTGCAGGCTGGCGGCTCCAGTCTGTCACAGCTGACTTTGTGGTTCTGTACTGTCACAGCCCCACTGGGGTGGCAGAGGAGAGAGTGGCAGCCGTCTTCCATCAGCCAGGACTCACCAGGCTGGAACACAATAGCAGAGAGAGAGAAACATACAATTCATCTAAAGCAATGCAATAATGGCTGCAAAAGGTTGCTCATCGCTCATGTTCAGCCTCAGCAGACATTACTCACCTTCCTCTCATTTCCATTATCATCCACACACAGTCCTGGTGGACCAGCTGAGAGGCAAAGCAAATAATCAATACCATAATTCCTATGTATTATTATAATGAATTATGCATTATTAAAACTATACTAAACCACAGATTTACTATAATTGACTATTAAATGAGTGTGTGTATCTGTAAGCACCTCTGCAGATCCTCTCTGTGAAACCATGGTCCAGGGTCAGCAACATCAGCAACTGATCCATGCCGTTCAAGTGCAGAGTGTTGTCTTGGTTGCCATGGTGACCAATCGTGCTGAGCTCACGCCTGTCATAGCTTGATCCCACACCAATTGGAAACACAGACACACCTGAGAGAAGAGACTCTTTTCAGTGAAACACGCCAGATCTGTGACGGTGGAATATGAAGAATGCATATCTGATGACATCATGTCAGTGGTGACTTAATTACCTGCTGCCAGAGCCTCGTTAGCTGCTTCTTTGACATCATCTGATGATTTGTCAGTCACCAGCATTACCACAGCCTTGGCTACACCAACTCTTCCACCGCTTACTGGCGAGATGGCTGTCTGCACAGCAAAGCGCAGCGTTGAACCTGCAGCCAAACAGGACAGTAGGGTTAGTGTGTGTATCTGTTTTAATGTGTGCACACATATTAGTTTTTGTGTCCACTACCTAGTGCAGGGGTGCCGCCGATCCTGCTTGCTATGCTCCCCAACAGATTCAGGAGGTGGGACTTGCTCTGTTCTTCTTTCCAGGTGAATTCTGCCTTGTTGGTATCTCCATACTGAACCACACTCACCTGAGTGCCATTCAACCCTGCACATATAAAGTATAAAGAATAAAGACAGTGTTGAAATGCAGGGGAGGGCGAGCTCAAGAAACCGGTTGCTTGAGTAAGTAGTATCAAAATAATGCTTAATGCTGTCTTGTAGTTCTAAAAAAATCACTTTGAAACATCAGTTGGCCTTAACTAAACTATCTCCTCTACTCTATCTTCACTGGCTTCCCACTGTTTAAATAACTGACACAACACTAACTATCAAAAGACAATTATCCTTAACTTGAAAATGCAGGATAAAATTTGACCTTAAGGTATAAACTTTCCACAGGTATAAGGTATACACACAATTCTGACTAAAATGTTCATCATTATCACATGGCAGATCTCAGTCATGATCACAATTCAAATAGTCCCCTAAATTTCAACAAATCCTCCAAATGTTGAAATATCATTGGAAAAGAAAGAAATTGAAAGAGGTATAAAGTAATAAAACAATAATAGTAATAAAAACAATATTACACGGCAGTAAAATGCAGTCCACATCACATAAAAAATGCAGTAGGGTATTTAGGGTCACACTTACCTATGTCAGCATTGTTGATGAATGATTTGACAAACGTCTTCATGTCCTCAAACTCCTCTCCAGCTTTCAACAGGAACAGCACATCCACCGGCTTCTTACACGGCACTGTGCAAAGAAATGCTCATAAATTAATACTGGCTGAGGACTCCCTCTAGACTGAATGATTTAATTGAGTGTGTCTTCTGTACCCGAGGGCGGCAGACTGGCGAGGGTTGGGAGAACCAGGGGTGGCAGTGTAGGCGAGCGGGGCCTGACTGTGGTGTGCGTGATGTTGACTACACGATGGACCAGGGTTGTCAGGCGGCTGTAATCATCGACCATCAGCGGGCGTTGAGGGGAGCTGAATGGTAGCAAGTCAATCTCTCGCACTTTTGGGCCAACACCAATGGGATACACATGAGTGTGGGTGCTTGTAGAAGGTGGACGCGTCACCGTGTCAGTGGGCGGGTTTTCTGTCACAAGGAAGACAAGCTGAGGTGGGGTGGGGCCACGCGAAGGCTGGACAGTAGCCATCTCCTGAAGTGTCGTAGTGACAGCAGCACCTGTGTTGGTCTTGCTTCCGCCCCTCCAACGGATCTCCCTCAGCCGTTGCAGCAGCAGGGTCCTCTGCTGCCTCAACTCCCACCGCCTGATCTCCACAGTGACTGTCACAGAGTACTGGATCACAGTGATACGAATGAACTCCTCCTCCTCTGTGAGCTGCGAGATGACTTCTTCCAGGAAGAGGAGTGACTTGTTAAAGTTGGCCTCGCCGACGGAGTCAGAGCCCTCCAGGATGAATGTAACGTCTTTGGCTGGAGAGATGGCAGAAGGTGATGTTGTGACGGGAGGTGAGGTGGACGTAGAGATGCTGGAGAGGTGCTGTGTAGGGTTGGGCTCCAGACGAGGAGCCAGGGTTGTGGTGGTCGTGACCTGGCGCGCTTTACTGGGAGTGGACTTTGGCATTGGAGGTTTTGCGCCCTCGGGCTCCATCCCCAGGGTGCAGAGGTAATCTGTCAGCTCTAACAGACGATCAGGCAGCTCACCTGTGCTGCTGAGCACATAGGCCCTGTTTTCTGGGTTGGTCTTAGTGATGTCATTAATCTGGCCCATGTTTACCTCAGGACCAAGTGCCACTGTCAGGGTGGTGATGGTCTTCCTGCGGAGCATCTTGGTGATTGCACGGACAGGGCGCGGGTTGGCGCTAGCAGTCAAGATGATGGCAACACGGCCGGCGTTCTCGCGCTTGTTCTTGTCATAGATGTTAATAACCAGATACTTGATAGCCTCATCCAAGAAGGCTGCATCCCCTCCTGTATAATGCAGCTCATGCACAGTCTTCTTAAACAGCCACTTCTGAACCTACAGCCATAAATGAAAAATGGGGCGATCAAGGAACCAGGAGTAGACCTTTATTATGACATGCTTACACGAGTTAGCGTAGAAGCTTAAACCTGAGCTAAATTTGATTGGTAAAATATTATTACAGATAATGCTGTATGCAGCTCTGCATATTTATGCAGCAATGCACACATGCCACACTTTTATAATATATTTATCTACCTGCAGGTCGTATGTTTTGACTCCAGAGTGGTACAGCAGCACTGTGGCTCGAGTGTGAGCTGAGCCCATGCGGAATCGTTCAACTACTCCCAGTATAAACTCTTTGGTGGCCTGAAATTCTTCTTCACTCAGGGCCTCTGAACCGTCCAATAGGAATGCCAGATCCATGGCACGGTCGCACGTGCCCTCAGGCATCAAGGTGGTGAAGGGCAGGGTCGTGAAGGTGGCAAAGGAAGGTGTCGGTGTGGGAGTGGTGAACACGGTGAGGGAGGCACAGACTTCACAGGTCAGGGTGTTGTTGTCACAGTGACTGTGTGAAAAGAAAAGCATCTTAAACTGCGCAAAGGATCATTTTTTATTACAATGCTTTACTTTTATTCCAAAAAACAAAATATCCAGACTTATTGCAGAGTGTGTGAAGCAGTATTACCATATCTTGCAGTGGTCAGGGTCATCGTGGTTCAGGATGACCTTGTTGCCATGGGAGATTCTCTGACCCTCATGGATACACACCTGACACTGAGAGGGATCTACACAGCGCATGGCCACCTCATCCAGGAGTTGGCCTAAGAAAAATGAGTTGACATGAGAATAAATCCAGCTATATCTATACTGTATTTAGATACTGCCTGCACAAATATCTTGAATGTGTGAGTGCTGTATGTTCAGTGAGCAGTTTTGGCACCTGGGGGGCAGTAGGCATGGCAACCTTCCACACATGTGAGCGAACAGTGGAGGGGATCCGGGTGCTGGCAGGTGATTGGACATGCAGGTCCACAGGTATTGTACCTCCACTGGCATAACTCCTCTCCTACAGCGCTCTTGGGGTTCAGCTCCTCACAGCTTATGGCTGAGGAAATAAAGGGCAAGATTTGCATTTGACCAATCCCAGCTACAGTATATAGGTCTCTTTCTTCAACATAAACATGATCTGTGATCTGCAGAAACTATTCACTAATGCACAATTGATTTTCAGAACATCCAATTTTATATCAAGGTATAGATAACAAAGGCCTTACTTGTGTGAAAAACAAGAACCAAAAGTCACAACTGAAACCTTGATAGAAAGCAGAACTATTAAAGTGTTAACTCTAGTTTTAACACAAAAGCTTTCATGTGGGTGAGCAATCGTGGAACTGAAAAGTGGTAGTGCTCTGACTGTGGTAGTTTGTTTATAAGCTGGGTGACTTCAGATTCAGAAGAAGATCTTCGGTTATTTCTTTTATATTTCTGCCCACTTGATCTTCATCATTTAGAAACCACTGTTTACCATAACTTAAATTCGTGAAAACAAAGCATCATTCATACTGACATGATGAAAAGTGACAAACATTCTGCACTCACGGCAGAGATCGTTGGATCTCCAGCTGATGGATATACCCCGCTCTGAACAGGCCTGAGCATAGGCTGCAACAACATCACAGAAACAGGCGCAGTCTCCCACTGATGGACACGAGCATGCTGCTTCCACACACATCTCCACATATGGCTCAGCATCCACCTATAAAGACACAGGAAAATGTTAAGACGGGAGCAACTGCTTGAACCTAACAAAGTTTGCAGTGTCGTATATCATATATCTAACATTTTTGTCATTACACTCACCTGGCTGTTGCATTCTCTAAAGAGAGGACCAGTGAGCACACGACATGACTGCTCCACTGTTACCAACTTAGCAATGTTGTCACTGCAAGGAGCAGGTATCTGCAGACACAAGAACACACATAAACAAACAGTGTTTGTCTCTTCGTTAATCCACAGGGGAAATTTTTATTTTTGGTTTTTACTGAAAGAACTAAAATTTTTTGTGTTTTTCAGAAACTAAACTGCAAATAATGCATACTTTATGTGATGACAAATTATTTTCTAAAGCCTAATTTACATTTTGAGGTTAGTTTAAGCCTTTCAGGCAGCCATTGGATTGTAGTTATATCACTATGGTGCAAATCTGAAATAACACAGACTGGTCTAGGTAATCAATCACAATAACAAAATGTAGTCTGCTTCATTTTAATCAACTGTAATATTTTGCCTATTAACAGCCTACTTATACTTGCCCACAAACAACAAATGCCCAGGACAGGACCATGAACCTTACTGTATGTAGGCACATCTGTCATTAACACAGGGCCAGACAAGGTAAAGCACTGGCACCAGAGGTCAATTTCACACCTCATACTCCATATCAACCACCCTTCTCATACTTGGCCTGGCCACTGTCTCAACAACAGTGTTTAGCTCAATGATTTACTGTGGCTGACTCATTTAAAAATCTGTACAACTTCAATTTATTATTTTTACGCAATAGCTTAGACTGGGCAGTAGAAAAAAATACAATACAATACAATACTAGAAATGGAAATTATGTCAAACTACATTAAGACTAAAGTTCCAAATTAAAAAAAAAAACAAGAGAAAATATTTAATGATTTTTAAATTGCTGCTAGCTGCACAAATAATGCATTGTGGTGGCATAGACATTGGTGAGAGAAAGTATATCATTTCGTTATTTGAGTGAACAGACCCTTTAATCTGAGATTAAACTTTACCTGTGTTACATCGGCACAACTGGGAACAACCTTCCAGGAGTTCCCAAAGTGTGACGAGTCCACCTCCAGCTGATTGTTACTGCTCATCAGGTCATTGTTAACATTCCCATCAAAGTTACCACACAGACCGCACACCCTGCCCTGCACACAATGAAACACAATGCAACCAGAAGGACGCCATTGATATGAAATTATGTTAATAAAAGCACACAAGGTTAATTCAGTCAAAAGCAGTCTTATAATAAATCAGTACCCTGTATGTCGCTGAGATGTGAACCAAGAGGCGCGTTCCCTTGTCCCAGCTGAGGGAAATGTGTTTTCCCAACAGAAGGGTGTAAAACTGACCAGATCGCACAATCTCCACCTGTGAGCTCTGCGGCACTGGCTTCTTCATCTTCACCTGTGAGGGAGAAAGATGGAAACCACAGATATGTATTGAATACTCACAGGCCAAGTGTCATCCAACACTCAATCAGGTCTCAGATTGTTTTAGTAGAGCAGAGTTTAAGTTCAGAACTTGTCAGACATCAGACAGAGGGACCGAACTCAATATCCAAATATTCTGCAAATAGCATCAACAGTCTAACGCACTGTTGATGTTGTTAATCCTGTATTAGAGTAAATTGTATTAAATATACGCTCCATGTAAGCACTCCAGTATTTTTAACAATAAGAGAAAATACCAAGGCTCAAATCTGAAGTTGTGCGCACTGTGCATAGTCACAATGTACAGTACATACAGAGATGGCTCGAACCATTTTGATGTGGGCCAAGACTATGGTGTAGCTATTACCATTATTTGTCTTATTTTATTTATTGTTTTAATTGTTTTTTGTTTGTTGTTTGTTTTTTTGAGGGCTTGCAGCAGCGCCCCCTCTAACAGGTGGAGCCCGAGACTGTCGCCTACATAGCCTATGCCAAATGCTAAGTCTGAGTATATATACATATTTAAATTATAGATATACTGTTTTGTGAAAAACTACATATTTGTAGAGTCTTACATGATGCAGGATTTAAGTAAAAGTCAAAGACCTGTTTTCACAGTTGGATTTTAACAGTTACTTCCCCATTACCTTGAGAAACAAAAACTCTCTACCTGAGGAGAAAAGACTTGCTGTGTGATTTAAGTGACCTTTATATGTCTTATTTTATGATGGTTTAAGGGCTCAGCATTTCAGGTAAATGCGCTTTATATCTGATTATTCCTTCTGATTGTATGACTTAAAAAAGTCTTGAAGGTTATTGTGACAGATTTTACTTGTCAAGCTTGGAGTAGAAAGCAGAAAAGTCCTTCGTCTGCCATGTGATGTTACATGACATTTAAGACATTATATTCATGTCTGACAATTTTGTCTGTACATGAGTACTTCTGAGTGTGTTACCTCTCCTTGTTGCATTATAATCAACCCTCCTTGGTAGAAGATCGTGATGGCTTTTGCACAGCGATGTCCAACAACCCCACAGGCCTCATTCTCCACCAGCACTCTGAATGAGCCCTCTTCTCCATTACACATATCCTATTGATGGTGACAGTAGAATAAGGCAAATGGAGGGACAGCAAGGTGAAATGAAGTGAAGTGTGTACTGTACAGTCCACCCAGCGGCTCTTTTTAAATCTCTTACCTGGACCAGGACATATTGGCAGAGGCCAGGGAAGGAATATTTGAGGCCATCAAAACTGATGTAATGTCCCTCCCCAACAGTGCGGCACACGCCATCGCACAGCTTCTCTGTGCAGTGCCACTTCCTGTTTTCACACACACTGTAAACAAGAAAGCATGTTAAGCAAAAACAGTGCAGGCATTCCCCTTCATAAATACATTTAAGCATGATTTTACCAAGTGTTGCAGTCCACTGAGATGGTCTGTCCTGATGCATATGGTCTGTTGTTATGGTAACAGGGACACTGCTCCGGTGCAATGCAGTCTCTGCGGTGACGTACCTGAAATCAATCCGCTAAATCAATCGGCGTGTGTTCAGTTTTAGGTGTTTGGTACTGTATCGGCATCACACACACACACACACACACAAACACGCACAAAGATAACACACCACCTACTTTGCCAGGTGGACACAGGCAGCCGGGGATGCAGGCGAGGCTGACACAGGGCAGATCCAGATTCTGACAGGTCCGGGCACACTCCAGGCCTTTTTCTCCTGCATCGCACTCTGCACGGACGAGTGGAGGGGGGCACTGGGCTGACCGGCGTTCTGCATACACAAAAACAGAGTTCAGACCAGAGGAACACTGTACTGACCCTGCTGTTCACGTCTAATAGAGCTCCTGTAAAGCAGTGAAACTCTACCTCTGGATGGTGCCAGGTCCTCGTCATAGAAGAGGTCAGACAGTAAAGTGCTCATTTCAGGGGAGCTGCAGCGCATGGAGCCATTTTCGCAGTAGCTGCACACATAAGCAAGGGAAACAACAGAGAGAGTGAAAGTGCACCTGTGAAAAGCGGTGCCCATTAGCCATCTACAATTACCACAGTGTGCACAGTCACTGACCAGATGCTGTTGTGATCCGCGTAGACGTCACTAGGCTGGTAGAGCTGTCCATCATGCAGGCAGGTGCACAGGTCGGACGTCACGCATTCTCCGGAGTCGCTCAGGTACTTTCCGGCGGGGCAAAAACAGCCCTCCTCGCACAGCCTCTCCCCGTCACAGCCCGCTTCAGCCCCGGAGAGGGCGCGGCACGTCCGGTCGCACGAACTCCCACAGGCCTCATACACCTGACCTACAGGGCACTCCAGCTCTGACAAAATCATACCAGGGGAGGATTGGGTTTAGTCGCAAACACAGCTTTTTTTTTAATCTGTAAGAAAATAGTGTACAGAAAGGTTTAAACCATTTTCACTTTTCTTACACATTTTTATGTGGCTATGTTGTCTTGATCTTCATCTACTTTCAGTTATGGCTTACCCAAATTAGTACTGACTTTTGCGTGTGCTCTGCAAGACTGCTTTCTGTCTGAGAGCGGAATAAGATGTTTGTATGTTTACTAGCGTGTGTGCATATGACAGCTATAAATGAGTTCAGTGTGAGAGTTACCGCAGAGTGAGGGAGACCTCCAGTTGAGCAGCACTCCTCTGGCAGCGCAGGCAGCTGCATAGGCAGACAGAGCAGAGCAGAGGCACTCTTCACCGTCCATACACGCACACACATCATATCGACAGAACCGCTGGAACGGACCCGGGTTCACCAGGAAGTGGCACGGACTGAACACGTCTGCCATAATCACTGCACAGGCCTCCTCTGCAAAACGCACTAAAAAAACATAAGAGGATTGGAGGTTATTTGTTTGGGGAGGGGTTGTGTGTGTGTG
>JAOXYL010000090.1:13620578-13635238 GCA_028564955.1 Terapon puta
TTATTATATTATGTTTTTTATATTCACACCATGCTGTATTTATTGTGAATGTGTGCAGGACGCCATTGAGAAATGCAGTGCACTTCTCTTCTTCCCATTTCTGTCCTGTCATGAAAACATTGACCCAAATCCCTTTGTGGCCAGCTGTGTGTCTGACCTCTGTGTGTAAGTCAAAGAACTTAACATCGGTTATTGATACATTTCAGTTTTTACTTCACCCTCCTTTCTGTGCTGCTGTTAGTAGAGGCCTAGTTTTTTTTTTTTTTTTTCATTTTTTCAGATCTGACGACGAGGAAACATTTTGTCGAGCCTTGGTTGAATACACCCGAGCCTGCTCACATGTTGGTTATCCAGTACGAGAGTGGAGAGATAGTTTCCCTTCTTGCAGTAAGTCACCTCGGTAGCCTCACATTCTCGATGCTCATGGATTGCTGTTCGTACATATCCTACCAATCCTGTACATCTATGTTAGGTCAACTTTTATTTTGTTCTCATGTTCTATAATCTCTATAATTTTTGTCTGTGTATGTTGTTTTTGAATGTAGATGATGGCTGTGAGGAAAGTTTTGTCTATAGAGACTGTATCAGCTGCTGTCCACCAACCTGTACTTTTGAGAAAGAGTGTCTGGGAACAAACCTGCATTGTCTTGATGGCTGCTACTGCCCTGACGGTATTTAATAATTTTCCTATTTTCCTTTAAATGCTGTAAATTGTCCTTTAAACCTACTCTAAACTTTGAGTTTCTCTCTCTCACAGGTCTTATACTGCAGAATGGCACATGTATCGCCGTTTCTCAGTGTCCGTGTGTTTATCATGGTACATCATATGTGCAAGGGCACACACTTCAACAAGGGTGTAGTGTTTGGTGAGTGTGAACATAAAATCGCTAATGAGCGTATACTATAGCTTTGCCAATATGCTGCTGACCTACTGTGTGCTCTTTTTTAGTGTGTGCATGGGAGGAGTGTGGAACTGCACCGAGAACAACTGCACCGGTAAGTTTTCACTGTCAAAACAGTCAGTTACTGAAGGTTGAACTGTTTTCTGATTAAGTACCACACCTCTGCTCTCTTCTTAGCGGAGTGTTCAGTGGTGGGTGATGTGTTTGTGACGACTTTTGACGGCAGGATGTTTATCCAGCCGGGCACATGTCAGTACGTCCTGGCAAAGAGCCGCAGCAGCAGCAGATTCACCGTCACCCTGCAATACACTACCTGTGCAGAGGTACTGTGCAAGATAACACACCTGTACACACCCACAAACTCTGCATATTTTCTAGTCAGATGTAACAGGCCCCTGCATCTGTTTGTGTGTCCACAGCAGCAGGTGTGTATTCAGTCAGTGACAGTGGTGTTGGATGAAGATGTGAGTCGTCAGATTACTTTGACCAGAGAGGGGGAGGTGATACTTGGTGTCAGTCCAGCCCCCGTCCTTCCCTATGTTGATGGTAGGATTTCATAAAACCATTAATTTCACCCCAGGTTTATATTATATATCAAATGCAGGCAGATGAGACTAAATTTTGTTTTTGTTATAAAAAGTAATTATACAATTTTTGGTCTTGGGTTTGGACATTTGTTTCTGGGTGTACAGATACAGTGGAGGTACGGAAGCTGACCTCCGTATTTACACAGCTGAAGGCACGGATTGGTCTGAGGCTGCACTACGATGGTCCAGGTGGGCGGGTCTATCTGCAGGTGGACAGCCAGTGGCGTGGACAGACACTGGGCCTTTGTGGAATCTTCAATGGAAATCTACGAGATGACTTTCTGTGAGCAAAAACTTTATTTATTGATCAATGTTGAGAATGCCAGTTTAGCTGACTATATTTCTGTGTTTGTGAGTGTAGATCTCCTGCAGGAATGATAGAGGGCACTCCTCAGCTTCATGCCAATGCTTGGAAGGTTTCATCTGCTTGTGTTGCCCCAGTCAACCTGCCCATCATAGACCCATGTGAGATGAACCAGCACAATGGTAATAATGACTTTTTTTTCATCATGTTGGATGTACTTTTCATTTCATAAATAGCGCTGATTGCTGGTTTGCACTGTGAGTACAGGTTTTAGTTAAAGGTATCTTAGTCTGTTCAGAATTTCAAATGTGTTAAACTTGATTTTGTGTGTGTATCTTTTCTAGTTTTCTATGCATCCCAATGTGAGGTGGTTTTGGGGAGTGTGTTTGCCCCGTGTCATGGCTACATCAGTCCAAATGTCTACCAGCAGCAGTGCCGCTACCAGGCCTGTCGTTGTGGGAGCAGCTGTCTGTGCACAGCATTGGCTCACTACGCATACCTCTGCTCCAGACACGGAGTCAACATTGATTTCAGATCGCAGGTCTCTGAATGTGGTGAGTGTTTGGCCTTTTGGTTTCTTTTTTCCATACTGTGTAGTGTTTTGAATACTTTTAAATGTGTTATGATGAAAACTTTCCTGTGATGAAATGAGTCTTTGGCTGATGGAGTAAAAATGTGCACAGAGAGTTAGAAAATGAAGTAAAGTAACATTACAAAACATCAAATGTGTGTTAATTTATGTGTGTGTTTGTATACAGGAGTGGTTTGTCTTGGAGGCATGCTGTACCACTCTTGTGTGTCGTCTTGCGGGCGGTCCTGTCGTGCTCTATCTAGCACGGAGACGTGCGACCCTGATGACTGCGCTGAGGGGTGTGGCTGTTCAGACGGCAGTTACCATGACGATGTTCGCCAGCGCTGTGTGCAACTGTACGACTTCACTGCTTCATATATCATCCTAATGATGCTCATCAATTGCTATTTAGCAGACACACATACGGGCAAACTCACCAGCATGAAAAGCATCAGCAGTAGTTAATGTACTTAAATAATTTCTCCTCAGGTCTCAGTGTCACTGTTACTCCATGGGTGGTGTGTCACAACCAGGGGAGGTGACCTTCAGCGCCTCTGGCCCCTGGTGAGTCACAGCTGGCCCTGACTTGCGCTGAAAAGTGAAAACTCACTTTGGCTGCTTTCCTGACTGCATGGTGTAACATCCTTGCACACACTGACTGATACTTTTGTGAAAGCAATAGAAGCTTGAGTGGTTGTCAAATGAGACGTAGAGCACTTAAATTAACCTTGTGTTTGATAACATTACTCTCTTTCCCAAACACTCACTCCTTTTTCTCTCCCTTCCTGTCTCCTCCATCAGCTTGTGCAGAAATGGGAAGATGGAGTGTGTGCCAGAGGAAAAAGGTAACCTCTCCTCACCCCTCCCTCCCACCTCCCTCCCTTCAGTTCCTGCTCCTGTTCATTCCAACAACAAAGTGCTGTTTCAGGCCGATTCCCTCTTGCTGAAATCAAGAGCCTTATGCCTGTGGTTGTAGCTTGTTTCCCATGACTGGCTGATGCGGTTGATTTTTAAGTCGACCGGGGCATTGATTTCTCTTTTCTGTATGTGTGTGTGCGTGCATGTACATCATAGAGCCAGATAGTGTAGAGGATGGGGAGTGTCCAGAGGGGAAAGTGTATCACAGCTGCAGCGAGCAGAGAGGAGGTGTGGCCTGTGCACCAACATGCCGCAACCTGATGTTGAACCTCACCTGCCCTCCCAACACACCGTGCATCCCTGGCTGTGTCTGCCCTTCTGGGTAAAATAAGCACCAACTGACTTCCAAAATTGTATTTGTTCTGATTTTTTCCAGCCAATTTGGCAAAATGTACTGTAAGTTTTGCAGTGATTTCCTAATTTCAAGGGAAGACTTTTCTTTTATACTTGCAAAGAATGCTTTACATCAGACCTTCATTAGTGTAAACATCTGCTTGCTTGTAGTCCCTACTTCAAGCAGAGTTGTGCATAATATGATGATCTAACTTGGTACAAAACAAAAAATTGAAGGGAATAAAATGTAAATCAGAATGGATTAGGAAATCAACTCTCAGCAGGTCGTTTTTATACTGTAATGACAGTAACTGAAACCAGCGGCTGCTTTGAACCTAGAGTGGTTGCCTGCAGCTACTTGTAATCTACCAGAAAAAACACAGATACCATTTTTAAAGGATGTTTTTGTCAGTAGCAACTGAACCCAGCAGTATAGGATACAGCTGTTTAGGTTTTGAGGCATTTTGCCTATTCGGTACATTTTACTTGAGCTATGCTTTATCCATGAAGGCTGGTCCTGCACCATGGGGAGTGTTACTATCCAGAGAACTGTCCCTGTGCCTGGATGGGCCTTGAATATCTGCCTGGAGAAACTGTGGAAACACCATGTTACAGATGGTATAAACCTTTATTATGCTCTTCATTTGTTCTCTGAACTCAGTTCTAACAAAGTGTTTCCTCTTTCCCCTTCTCATGTGCATCCATATGTCCATCTCCTCAGTGTGTGTCACCGTGGCTATTTTAACTGCAGCTACTCACCATGTCCGGCTGTGTGTACTGTCTACAGTGACAGACACTACCACACCTTCGATGGTCTTGAGTATGACTACCACTCTGACTGTCAGGTCTACCTGCTTAAAGTGAGTAAATCTTCATGAGTCCCTCCTGGTGTGCAAATTTGACTGTTACGTGTGCGAATAAAGGTGCAACATATGTAATTGGCTTAGCACCGAAATACTAGTCAGGCTGTGTCAGACAAGTATGTAAGAGAGGTGGTATGTGTTCAGAGAGTTTGAAGGAGGAGCATCCTCCAGGTTTCATGGCCAAGACTGATTTGGATCTGGGAAAGAAGATCCAAGCTCACTTCTAATCTTGGAAGAAAGAGTGTTTTTTAATTAGAGCAGATTAAGGTGTGTGCATGTGTGTGTGCGTGTGTGTGTGTGCTGGTGGGTTTGCACCATGGTAATGCTAGCAGACGTTGCGCAAAGCTGTAGTCACACAAAGGGACCAGTGTTCACTTCAAACCCCAGGGCTCCTGCGCTCCCAGGGATATAGAATTAGAATTAGCAGAACAGACATTCCAATTCAGGCCCGACAGACTGCCGGCCACCACGCAGACCAGAAAAGAATAGGGAAGCAGGTCAGAGCTGTGTCTTAATAGCCCAGAGTTGCTTCCTCTCCTCGTCACCTCTCATGTATCCAGAATGATGCTGTTTCCTACTAAAGTATCAAATTTGTGGTGTCCAGATATTTCATTTCAGTAATGTGTGAACAAACATTTAAACACATTGTGTTGTGTTTGTTGGGGACAGATGAGAGTTCCTGAATGATATTTTGTGTTCGTCTCTCACCAGAGTGCAGGAGAAACCGAGGTGTCTATTGTTGCTCAAAACAAGGACTGCTATGAGAGTGGCATTGTGTGCATGAAAATACTGGTCATTCACGTGGGACTGACCAAAATCTACTTCACTGACAACTCTGGCAACCCTGTACGGTCTATATAATACACAGTCACACCCTCTTTACTAATCAGTTGATGTACTGTGTCTTTTTACCTCAAAAATATTTTAGAAAAGAGATATAGAAATCCAGTGATTCCAATGTTAATCTACTTTGTTTGTCCTGCTTTAGAGTCCGGCTACTGTTCTAGGCCGAGGCTCAGAGTTTGAGCTTTGGAAAGCAGGCTACTACACTGTGGTCCACTTCTCTAACCAGGACCTGACCATCCTCTGGGACCGCAAGACAACTGTGCACATCAGAGCTGGACCTCGGTGGAAGGTCAGGGCTCGGAGAACATTTTGCAAATGAAAGAGTTTCTTGATTTCTTTAGAGAACGTTACTCACTTCCTACTTTTTTCGTCCAGGGACTGCTCAGTGGGCTCTGTGGAAACTTTGACAGCGTGACAGTGAATGATATGACCACCTCCAGCCACATGGAAGTCAATAATGCACAGACCTTTGGAGATAGCTGGGCCCTGGGACAGGTATGAGTCAGCTCAGCTCCTCTCCTCCATTAATTCTACCTTCACCCACCGTCCTCTCTCCTCTTTGTCATCTCCCACTCACTGACTCTCTCACTCTTCCCTGCCTCTGTGTTACTCCTGTAATTTATGTGAGCTTGCCTCCCATGAGTCCGCTGTGATATTTAAGAGTAATCAGACACTTAATCACCTTCTCTGTGTGTTCGTTTTGTGTGTTTTAGTGTGAAAGTGACTACGTTGTTGAGCGGCCATGTGAAGGGGACTTGGGCAGACAGCCGTACGCCAAGAGGGAGTGTGCTCTCCTCTACAGTGATGTCTTTGCACCCTGTCACAACGTGGTGAGTGAACTGATGCACACACACGCACGCACACACACACACACACACACACACACACACACACACACACTGCACACAGCCTCTCAGAGTGACTGCAGCTGTAGAAAGGTTATCTTGCTCGCAACAGGGGACTATGGGTCACTGAGGGGTTATGGGAACAACTCCTAACTGATCCAGGAGCATACAGTGTCCCTTGGAGATAAATACTAAATACCACAACAGATGCAAGGATACGCAAATGCACACACACAGGCACACACTTAAATTTATCTGGTGGTTCTCTAGCTGGCCAGCAGGTGGAGCCAAGTATATGTATGAGGCCACTTGAAGCCATAGATAATTCTGTAGCATTCAAATCACTTACCTGACTAATAATAAAATGCAAATAACTAATATGTTATATGTTTTTTATATATCTTTATTGACAGTGTGTTGTTTATATTATTTGGATTCCATTGAGAGCACCACTCTTCTTCAGTAAGCGCTGCCATGGCACTCGTTTAAGTGTTAGTCACACATGAAAACAGAGAGTAAAGTAAATCCAGGTTTTGTTGCACTCTTTATTTTTTATTTTTTCTTTATTACACAGAGACCATCCATACTTATCATGTCATGTTCATGCTGAGAGAGTGCAAGATGACCAGTCAATCCAAATATCTGTTTATTTACTGATGTGTTGCTCTGAGATATTATTTTGGCACCCTTTTTCACACCAAGATAGTTTCATGAAGGTACAAAAACAAAATGTATTTGACATTTGAATCTGTAGTTATAGCTAGAAGTCACATCGCAGTTAGAAAAACTGGTGCATTTTTTGGTAGAGTAATGGGAAGAACATGACCTTGTGTTTCATTTGAGGCAGAGAGGAGACCGCATTGATCTTTGTAATTGTATGAAAGACATTTTACTCATGAATAGATCTTAAGTGTGGTAATTGCTCTAAATCTTTATTTTTTAAGGTCACAGTTATATGATGCAGAGTTTTTCCTTTGGAGTTCAGTAAGAGAGGTAGCTATCGTCCTCTCTAGCTACTCAGGTTCTTTTCAAAAGAGAAATAAGGGAAAGTAAGATTTAAATACACCAGTGAAATTGACCAAACATCCTTAGTTGAGCAACTTTACTAGAGTTTTTTCTTTATCCTAATTGGAGAGAAAAGCACCCATCCGAGGAGGTCAGATAGAATCCAGCTCTACAATTTCCATTTCTAAAGCTCTGCTTTCTTGAGAAAAAACACCTTGGTTTGGTTGTAGAATCGCCCTTGTTTTGCAAAGACATATCCAATTGTATAATCTCCATGAAAGGACAGCTTTGGAAGCCAATATGTTAACTCAAATCCAGGGACAAGGGCAATTCATGGTATGACAGAAACAGTGTATAATTCAGACATCCTGTGGTACAGGTTTTTATTTAAAAATGCTGGTGAAATAATAATAAACTCAATGATACTATTGATGTTTAAAAATACTATTTGTATTGAAGGGAGATAGAGATTTTAGTAACACAGATTTTGTTAGATTGGTCATATTCAATTAATATGAAAAGTAAAAAATGTCTGCTTTCTCCAGATTTCTTTTTAAGCAATATAACTATATTTAACTGCAAGCCTGCTGCTCCATTCAGGATGCAGCACATCACCCAATCAATATTTGTGTGTCTCATATCTAAGATGAGAATAATATAGATGAATGTTTTTTTTCTGCAATGAAGTGTGCTGTTTAAAGTTGTCAGTGCCAACAAACACAGAAGCCCAGTTAACCTCGCCTTCGGACAGACCAACTCATTGCTGATGCATTTAGTCTGTCTGTCATGGAGCTCATCTGATCCCTTCGGCACCAGAGGTTGACCCACATTCCTTTGTGCCGATAACTCATCACTCTTTCTCCCTCTGAATTATTGAAAACTACTCACCCTCTAAACAAGACCTCCCCTAGCGTCCCCCAGCAAGATTTGTCCCGGTTAACTTTATGATTGTTTTGGTGTATGTGTGTGTGTGTGTGCAAAACCATGTATATGTGCCATGTGTACCCTCCAGGTGGATGTTGCCTGGTTCTATAGGAACTGCCTGACAGACACTTGCAACTGTAACCGGGGGGGAGACTGCGAGTGTCTCTGTACGTCCATTGCTGCATATGCACACAAATGCTGTCAGCAAGGGGTCACAATACACTGGAGATCGCCCTCTGTGTGTCGTGAGTGCACACACACACACAAAAATACATCCACACATGTCCACAGTGCATTGTCCTTTCTGTGCTGATCAGGTGACCCCTGCTTACCTCTTTAACCCACTTCCACTAGTCTCTCTTTGTATCAACTAATTTTTCTCTAGTTTTCCTCTGAGTTACTTATCAGGTCAGAGCCACTGAAACACTTTGTAATGTCTGAACTGTCTTGCTCTCTTTCAGCCTATGACTGTGAATACTATAATCAAGGTATGTGTAAGTGAGAGTTAGTCATTTTCAGAGAGCTATTTCAATTGATTGTCATTTTGAACGCATACACACTCCCTGATTCCCTGCTTGCTTGTCACCTCACTAATTTCCTTTCTCATTCTGTCACTTACCCACAGAGCTAGGCGATGGCCCATTTTCCTTGGTGAGTGCTGTTTATAATGACACAGTGTTTGGAGTGAATCGCACCAGCAGCTCAGTGTTTCCTCTGGTGAGAGAAAGACCAGGGCAGTTGCCAGCCCCAGGTCTACTGTTCAACTTCATGATCACAGCAGGCCTGCAGAAGGACAGAACATCACGTGAGAATCCATATTCACTCAAATGCATACTACTGCTCTTTGTTTTTTGGGTGAATTAACTGCCATTCACTTTCAATTTCCCCAGGTGTTCCTGTGGTGTCACTGGAGTCTGCCGAGAGACCAAACTATTTCCTTGTGGTGTCAGGGCGCAGCAGCCTTCAGCTGGAGCGCTGGAGTCGAGGGGCAGATTTTAGCCGCAGAGCAACTTTTATCCAGCACCAGGGTCTGTTTCTGCCAGGTCACACTTCATTCGAGCTTGTCGGTCAACCAGGAATCTTCCTGACACTGACACGCACTGCCGCACGAGCTCAACGATACGACACATCAGAGGGCTTCAAAGCTAGCAGCAGCTTCACAATGGAGGGTCAGAGACATATTTGTGTGCCAAAACACACATACACATTTGTTCATGCTCAAAAAATAATCAGGTGTTCTCACTTACCTCTGGCAGAGAGCAGCTTTGTGATACCATACCGTATGATGTGTGAGTGGCGCTACCAGGCCTGTGCAAGCCCTTGTGTCCACACGTGCAGCGATCCAGATGCCACACGCTGCCAGTTCCTGCCTCCGTAAGAGGCTTGGCTCATTAAATGTGCTCATTACTCAACCAAGATAATCTATGCTTGCCTCAAGTGCTGAAATAGTTTCTGTATTTTCCAGTGTGGAAGGGTGCTTTCCACGTTGTCCCAAGAACATGGTCCTTGATGAAGTCACTAGAAGATGTGTCTACACAGAGGACTGTGAGTGCAAGTGCTCTTTAAGATGCCATACAAATATCTACTTTTATGAGGTTTGTTTTATCAGTACCAAAGGTGTTTGTCCTCTCCACTAGGTGTGTCCCTTCCACCAACTCCAACTCCTTTTGCCTATGTTACACGGTCAAACAGAACTACCGCAGCACCAACAACACCTTCAACTACAACCATAACCACCACGACCACAAGGCCGACACCCACAACCACTACAACCACCACCAGAGCAACGACAGCTTCGTCCACTACTGTCAGGGTCACCACAACCTCAGCCACCACTACCACTCCAAGTCCAACATCAACGACCGAGCGTGTCACCACTCCGCTCACCCCATCTACTACTCCCCCAGCACCTACCACCACTGTCGTTTCTACCACTCCCTCAACCCTGCCAGAGACGACAACCCTCAGCACGACAGAGACGACGTCCACTCAAACTACAGTAACCACAGGGGTCACTACGACGACCGCCTCAGAAACACCCTCCGTCACATCCGCTGAGGCTACTACAGTCCCCTCGACCTCTTCTCCTCTATCCCCCACCACTCTTATGCCCACCACCTCACCCTCCACAACTACCTCCACCACCGTCACCACAACTTCGACACCTCCTCCAACATCCCCAGTAAGATCCACCCTACCTCCACTTACCTCCCCACCCTCACAGCCACCACCCACCACAGCCGTTACCTCCACCACCTCTGCCCCTGCAACTACCACCGAAGCTATGACCACTCCTACAGCGATGCCAGCGGATGTGACCACTGAAGCCACCACACCAACAGACACCTCAACAGTCGCGACAACAACAGAACAGCCTCCAACAACTGTCGAGTCCACTACCAAGCCAGTAACCACAGAAATTATCACAAGACCCGACACCTCTCCAGTCACAGCTGAAGCATCAACCGCACATCCTTTCCTCTTGCCCACCACAACCTGCACAGTAAGTGTTACTGTTGTAGTTTGGTACACAGCCACAAAACACACTGTTCATAAAAATGCACGAAGACAACAGTTATGTAAGATTTCCTAGTGTAACTGATTACTGGCATGGATGGATTTACTTAAAGTGATTTCCAGTGTTTCTATGTATCTTATTTTTTTGTAATATTGTAACAAAAAATGTTACAACAGGAAAACAGTTGTGTTGTAAATAACATCAACAATCTATTCAAGTGTGACTGTGAGCCAGAATATCCCTGCTGTGTTTATGAATCCAAAATCAGTGTGCATTGGTATGTAGAGTGAGGCAGTCTATGATAATGGGTTAATATGTAGACTGGAAAAAGAACAAATAATTGAACACATAGAAATATAGATGTTGACCGATACCATTTTCTTAAGTGTTATATTAACATGTTTTTCACAATGTTTGTGTCCACAGCCTCCGTACTCTTACCGCATCAATGAGTGTGCTGAGCTCATCTGTTTCAATGGAGAGCTACTGCTTCACAACTCATCGCTGCACTGTCGCTACAACACCACCCCGCCCCGCTGCAGTCTGCTCGGCCTGCCCATTCTCATCAACACAGACCCCTGTTGTCCACTGTGGCAGTGCCCCTGTAAGTTTGGTTGTTTATAAAAAAAAAAATTAAAAAAATCAGATTCTCCTTGTTGTTTAGTCATGGGCGGGTCAATTACAATCTGCGTTTCACTTTAATGATACAATCTGTTTTTGCCAGGTCGCTGCACTGTGATGTCAGACCTGCGCGTTATCACATTTGATGGCAACAATGTGGCTTTGTATGATAATGGCTCCTACATCCTGGTGAACCTGCCAAGAGAAACTATTATTGGCACCGTGGAGAAATGTCCAACCAGCCAGGTAATGTACTAACAGTAAAACAAAGACATAAGACATTTGAAAACAATTATCCAATTAAGTGTTTTGTTTTCTTTGTAGAGTGTAAACTCCATCAGAAGAACAGTAAGTAAAGTTGCTTCTTTTCCTTCTTATTCTCCACAGTTGTGTTCTCATTAGAATAAAAAGCTATTATTTACTCAATATTTATTCTCTTTATCCTCTATGCTGTGATTACATTTTCTAATTTCACTCACCAACAGAGTCCAACAGGTGGAACATCTGGTCTGTGTTTTAAGAAGCTGAACATTACAACATCCTCCTACAGAATCATCATCAACCGACTGGATCGTAAGGTGAATTTTTTTAACCTAATTTACTGCAGATTGTTCTACTAATCCTGTGACAATAGCATGATTCTTGTGTGCCTGTGTGTCCGTCTGCCTCCAGGTCACGGTAAACTACAGACCTGCCAGACTTCCATTCTCCCGTCACTCTCTTTATGTGGAAGACACGGGTAGCATGTACCTGATCCACACACCTGGTGGAGTCAGCATACAGTGGTATCATAGCACTGGCATCATGGTGCTACAGTACATTGTTTCTTACAATGCATCTGTGCCCACTCGAGGCCTCTGTGGTGAGTCCACACAAACACACACACTCATACACACCAGGCCTGACTGCATCAGCGCCAGCCTCATTTATCTAAGTGCCAGCTATCAGCACCTAAAGGCTTAGTGTCTAAACAGCAGCATCATTTTGACTTGACTCATTATGGGATATGACAATTTGAAATGTCGAGAGCCATTTGGTTTAATTAGGCAGTTTTGTGCACACATTGTCTCACTCCACATTTATATTGCTCACTGACAGTGAAGCAATATATCTCACATACACACACACTTGACACCAAACATCTGTCCACTCGCCATGCCAGGCTGTTGTGATGGGAACCCAGAGGATGACCTGAAGCTGCCCAATGGCACGGTCGTCCGGGAGGTGGGAGACATGATGCTCTTCCTGCAGGCTTGGAGAGTCCACACCACTGATGAAACCGAGCACATGCGCAGGGTCGGAGACAACTGCACCACCGGGGACTGCTCCACCTGTCTCTCCATGCTCCGCCAGAGAGCCTTCACACCATGTCATAGCAAGGTAGTGACAGTGTGCACACAGCATTTTACATGATGTGAAATATTCTCTTTGTACAGCTTCTCAAATTGAGAATTGAAACATTGACTCTGTATTATACAAGTGTGACTTGAATCTCTTTTGGGTTTTGAAGTGATCTAAAGAAAACAGACAATTTAATCAATAACAACAAATAGTCATTCATTCCAGCCGTAGATGACTTCATTGGCTTTGGCTTTGCAGGTGCCTCCGGAGCAGTTTTGCGACATTATGTGGGCCGGGGACCTGCACTACAAGGATCATCAGTGTGACTTTCTAGCAGCGTATGTGGCGGTTTGCTACACACATCAAGTCTGCATCAGCTGGAGACGACACAACTTCTGCCGTAAGGAAACATGGGGCAAAGAAAGGACACACACTTGCACACATGTACTCACTTGTGTTTCTCATTTGTTCATGCATTGTCATCCTGTAGCACTGCGATGTCCCCCTGGTAAGGAGTATCAGCCATGTGTGAGCACCTGCACCAGTCGCACCTGTCTGAACAGGGAGTACTATGAGGAGACCACCTGCTCCTTCATCAGAGAGGAGTGTGTGTGCCGCAGTGGAACCATCCTGCACCGCGCTGACTCCCCTTACTGTGTAACTGAGGATCGCTGTGGTGAGTGACAAGTAATTACATGCCCTTGTGATGAAAGATGCACTGCCACAGTGTTTTGGAGTGTGCTTTGTATTACTCTTAGATCCACATACAGCTGTATCATTGGTGTATTTACCAGGCTCTGATGTTTCCAGTGTGCACAGATAATGAGGGTAACCCCCGGGCCCCGGGCGAGGTGTGGAATGGCTCTGCTCGCAGCTGCTGTCTGTACAAATGTGTGGAGAATGGCTCTGTGGTGGCTGTCGAGCCAGACTGCAACTCTTTCCCCACACCACTGTGTGAGAGGGAGGGGGAGTATGTACTGGATGTGCTGGAAGAGGGAGCCTGCTGTCCAAAGAAGATCTGTGGTGAGTTTGAACATGAGGCTCCTCTTTGCCAAGCTAAGCATCTGATCCAGATAACAGTTTAATCTATTCCCTTCATTCTGCCTTCAAGTCCCACTTACAGTAATATTATGTAATTTATGATCTTTCACCAATTCAGTAGCTAATCAATATCCCCAAATGCCTCTAATTTTAGAGACCAAAATCATTATATTTAACTGAACATAAGGCTCATTACACAATCTTTCCTCCTTATGTCTCCCTCTTCACTAATTGTCAGAGTGCAACATGACCATCTGTGACAGCGAAGCTCCGCCTTGCGATAACGGGAACAGGCTAGTGATTGGGTACAGCGCTCTGTCCTGCTGCCCAGAGTACAGATGTGGTGAGAGCAAATTTCTCCCATCTTTTCTACAATTTTTTTTTTAGAAATGTTTGTAAACTCCTTGTTTTAATGCGATATTTGGCTTGAACTTTACTTCCACTAAACACTTTGCCTTGACTGGTCCTACTCAGAGTGTGACCCCATGGCCTGCCCCCCTGTATCTGCCCCCAGCTGCAGGGAAGACCAATTCCTGGTGGAGGTCAGGGGGGAGAAATCCTGCTGCTACTCTTACATGTGTGGTAAGTTTTAATTGCATCTCAAGGGTCAATCTTTTGGTATGATGTCGGCTACCTGGTATGTCTCAGTCTTCACCGCCTCCGTCAATTACAGCAACAAAACTGAATTTGTGCTCTCTGTGTGTGCAGTGTGTGAGTCATGTATTGAACCCATCCCAATGTGTTCACATGGAGAGATTTTGGCTGTGGATCTGAACACCACCAACAGCTGCTGTCCACAGTACCACTGTGGTAAGTGTGTGTGTATGTGTGTTTGTGTGTTTGTGCCTGTGTCTTCAGAGTCATGTTTATACTTTCCCCCATGTGTTGCAGTGTGTGATGTCAACTTGTGCTCTGAATCATCTGTAAGCTGTGCACCTGGTCTCACTTTGGTTCAAACTAGCGTCCCTGGGCACTGCTGCCCACAGCACAACTGCGGTACACACTCAGAAGCACTCACATACACACACACACACACACACA
>JAOXYL010000090.1:13700845-13712865 GCA_028564955.1 Terapon puta
TAATAATAATAATAATAATAATAATAATAACAATAACAATAACAATAATAATAATGTCCTTGCTTTGATTTTATCATTATCTTAAAATAAGGTGGGTTTTCCAATTCTTTAATGTCAGCGAACACTTTAGTTAATTTCAGCTCGGATGCGTTCAGGTGCGCGGTTCAGGTCTGAACAAAAATTCCTGAGTGACCCTGAAGGCAACACTATAGCCTCGATGTGGTCACATGTCACGGGGTGCGGAAGTACGGAGCGGTTGTTTTGCTGTGAAGTAGCTCGGATGCTAACAAGGATCGCTGAGTTTCTGCTTGCTTATATCTGTAACGAATAAACTACACTCATGGTCAGGTGAGACTCGTGATAGAAGTTTCTGGGTGTCGCAGTGTGACACATTATATTGGTGTTCGGTAATGTATTTTTCAGCACTGACAGACCCAGTGTCAGTGTATTAATTAGCTATATGTAGATTATTTATTTGGCAATGATAAACACACGTTTGTTCGGATTTGTTAGCTGACAGGGAGTCCGTTCAGACTTTGAAAAAGACGAAGATACAACAGGGCATCATTGTTTTAGTTTGTTATTTCAGCTCTGTCACGTGAACGTCAGATGAGATCGAGAGATGTGGTTTTGTAAACAGGCTTTTAATTATCTTATGACAGATTGGTGGTGTTCAGTTTAACAACAAGCGTCAACGTGTCAAAGAGTTGAGAGATCAAGATTTGATCAACATTTTCCTCCCTCATTCAGAATCAGGTTTTCACATGAAGTGAAATTAGTCTTTCTTGCTTGGAGCCTAACAGCAAATAAGTGTGATATTTTGATAAAAAGATGAAAAACAAAACATAGCTAAATGAAAGAGCTGTACAGTTTTGTGCAGGGAAGTGCAAATATCACAGTATGAGATGGAAAAAGTAAACTAATTGACAACTATTTTGATAAGCGTTTTAGAGATCATACTGTGATGGCCATTTTCACTGTTTCCTAAAGTTTCACAGACCAAACCATGTGCAGATTAATTGATAACAGAAACAATCACTAGACCTATAAGGCAGCATGTTTGTGTAATGTGTGGTGTCCGTGTAGACCCAGTGGGGTTTGTTAATGAGGCTGGCCGCAGTCAGAAAGGAGTGATCTCACTCTAGATCAGCGCTCAACTACGTAAGACACGGCCATGGTCTCGATTTAAGACTTTGTTCTGTGTTGTTGTCTTTAGGATGACCCAGAAGCACTGCCTGGAGGGCCAGGTGTACTCAGTGCCTCTCATCCAGCCGGATCTGAGGAGAGAGGAGGCCGTCCATCAGATAGCTGATGCGTTACTCTACTTGGAGACCATCTCTACGGATATTTTCAAAAGGCAAGCCTGCAACTGCACACCCATACACACAAAACACACAAGATCTAGAGGTAGGAACATAAAGGCACAATGAGAAGATTTGTTATAAATGGCATGTGTGATACATCTACAATTACTTAATCAGTTGATTAGGTGTCAAATATTAAATTAATCTACAACTATTTTGACAATCAATTAATCGCTTGAGTCGCTTTTGTGTTCAGATTGCCTGATTTTGGCTTCTTATGTATGAATATTTGACCCTATAAAACAAGACCTTTGAGGGTGTCCCCTTGGGATTTGAGAAATAGTAATCATCAGATTTTGTTTTTTTTCTACATTTTATGGATCAAACAACTAATGTATTATTTAAGAAAATGATCAACAGATTAATGGGTATTGTTAATAAGCATTAGCTGCAGCCAGCAATCAAAAGAGTTGTTGATATAACAGCATCTGTATTTCTGGATAGAAAAAAAATTCACTCATATATGTATATATATGTATATGCACGTTCATATTCATGTTGGTGTGTATTTTATGATGCTTCCAGGGTGTCTGACAGTGTGGAGAAGAACCGCCGGCAGCTGCAGAGCGTCACTGACCGGATCAGACTGGCTCAGGCCCGAGTCGACAAGATCAAAGGCAGCAAGAAAGCCACCAAGGTAACGTGGCACTTTTGCTTTGGGGGACAGACTCTGATGCTACACTTGTGATGCATGTCAAATGATAAGGTCACATCCACCCAACATTTGTCATATACATATACACTTTTTTCTTTGCTGTGTAGGTTTTCTCCAGTGCCAAGTACCCGGCCCCAGATCGACTACAGGATTATTCATCTATCTTTGCAGAGGCTACAGACCCCTCCTCACAAGCTCGCCCTCGGCACAGGATACAGAATAAACTTCGACCTTTTGATGAAAAGGCATTACAGGTGAGATAAACCCATTCAAATGAGCTTGCTCATGACTTTTTGCCTCTAATAACAACTGTAAGAATAAAAAATGAGGCTTATTGAGAACCATGGTTTCATAAAGGCTTCTACAACTAGTGTCCTGAAACCCACCAGTCACTACTACTACAAGTAATAGAAGGCAGGAGGCATTGTGTGGTAGCTTGCTGGTGTTAAAGCAGTTTTAAACTGCTGACATTGCTAAAACTGGGTAAGTAACAGGGATAAAAAAGAGGCATGGTTAATTTAATTTAAACGGCTTTTATCTAACTGTGGAGGATTATGACACCACGCTCATCTCGGTCACATGAGGACACGGGGGCCTGGAGCTGAAGTCTTGACTCATCATATTTACGAAGACTCTGGGTGAAAGCTCCACCAGTATTTATGCAGTGGTGATGGAGTCCACTTTGCTCCTCCAGAATCCAAGGTCTTCCTTCCAGCACTCAGGTGTTTGGATAAGCATTGTGACATCTCTTTTTTCTTATATAAAAATGGAAACCACCATCTTTTTCTCCCAGTCCGTAGGCAGTTTCCAATACCTGAGACTGCTGAAAACACTGAGAACACTCAATCTACCTCCAAACCTTGCCCTATGATTTGTTGATCTGTGGCTCTGAGTAATGACTGGAAGAATGGAAGTGCTGATAAAAATAGCCTGAATGACTGGGGCTCTCCCTTAGGGCCAGGGTATCCAGAAAGAGCTGGAAGTGAAAGTGCTCTTTCCCCTCCTCCACATTGGAAAGGAGCCAGTTGAGGTGATGGGAGCATCTGATGTCTCCTAGATGCCTCCCAGAGGGGATATTACGCATCCTGTCTGACCTGGGATCACCTCAGTTTCCTTCAGGAAGAGTTGGGATGACATGGCAGGGCAGGACATCTGCGCTGCTTTGCTTTTCAGCCTAATGTGGCCCAGGCCTGGGTCAGCAGAGAAAAACTCTGGGTGTTTTCTAACCAAATTTTACCTTAATGTGCACAGAATTCACACATATGCGCTGTGAGTCAGGTGGATTAGGTCACCTCTGTGTGTATGAGCATAAATTTCTGCCTGCCTTAGAGCAGAACAGGTAACCCCGCCACAATCAAAACTTCAGGGTTACAAAAACTAGGATGTTCTCTCTAACATTTACATTTTTAGTGAAAACATATAGGACACAAGACTGTCCTAAAGTATTTGTGTTATTGTCAAGCAAACTTTCTGACACATTGTTTTCATGCTAATTTTCTTATGTGAGCAGCTGCTTTCTCTTGATTAGCAGCGTGCATATTAAAACAAACATTTATCACTCAGCCAGCACCGATAAGCTTCCATTCATGTCAGTCTCAATTATTCACTCCTCTAAGTTAAATGCCATCCACTTAATGAAAAGTTAAACTGGCTGTAATGGGTCATTTTCTGGGGTTTTTCCTGGGATAGAATATTCATCAGGCCAAGGCAGGTTATTTTAAAGGTTTAATGATACAGGTGGAGCTGCCTGATATTATATTAGCTTGTCATTTTCTTAACTCCAAAGTTGATGCTTGATCAGGAATAAATGCAAAACAGAAATGTAAAAAAGTAAAATATACAGTATATATATATTTTTTTTAGTTTTGGTGTGTGTGTTTGTCCGCTCAGCTCAGCACAAGCTCCTACATTATTGATGGTGAACGCTACAGTTTTTATGCTCCTATCTGAGTAAACGTTACAAAAAAAACAGCATATGTCTGCCGCTGTGCTTGGTCCTGCAAGTGTGCTTATGTGTTTGTGTGTGTATTTGTCAGAGGAAACACTGCTGGCAAATTTCTCTGGTGCTGAAATGCATTATTTAATATCCCCCAGAAGCAACGTCCCTAACCATATAATTCGGCGTTGCAGCACACTGCAAGAGTGCTTTGGTCGCTTTTGTGACTTGCATTATTCAAGATTTATTTGACATTTTCCAGATCTCCCTCTCACTCTGTGTCTGTGTCTGCCTTTTCAGGAGAAGCTGATGTATTTCCCAGTGTGTGTAAGCAATAAGAAGAAGTCTGAAGATGAGACGGAGGAGGGACTTGGCAGTCTGCCACGCAACATCTCATCTGTCAGCTCCCTGTTGCTCTTTAATACTACAGAGAACCTGTGAGTCCACTCGCACACACACACACACACACACAAATATACACCGATGCCAACTGTAAACACTGATTAGATTTGAGTCTTTTCTCTGTATCTTTGGATTTGTGTGTGTTCACAGATATAAGAAGTATGTGTTCCTTGATCCTCTGGCGGGAGCAGTGACAAAAACACACACAACACTAGAGACAGAGAAAGAAGAGAAGCCCTTTGATGCACCGTTGTCCATCACAAAGAGAGAGCAACTAGAGAGACAGGTGCTTCAAAAAGCTTTTTTCCAACAAAACACAAAAATATGCTTTTTTATATGTAATATTTAAGAAATGAGTGAATCTTTAATGAATCTTTTCTCTCTAACAGACAGCAGAGTCTTACTTCTATGTGCCAGACCTGGGCCAGGTGCCCGAGATAGACGTGCCATCTTACCTGCCAGACCTGCCAGGCATAGCGGATGACCTGTCCTACAGTGCAGACTTGGGGCCTGGTTTCGCCCCATCAGGGCCGACACACAACATCCCAGAGCTGCCCTCTTTCTCTGATGAGAGCACTGTACCGGGTACAACCCCCCCGCAGACTTTTCACTGTCCCATTGTAGTTTAAGGCTCCTGCTTTGTTTGAAACCAATGTTGACTTTTCATCTTTTTGTTTCAGGACCTCAGCTCCAACTCAATGCTCCGCCTCCTCCGCCACCTCCCCCTCCCCCTCCTCCTCCTCCCGAGCCTGCCCTTGCTCCTGTAACTCCTGCTGGAGCTCCCCCTCCTCCTCCTCCTCCTCCACCCCCTCCTCCCGTTGACGGCCCAGCAGAAGTCTCTCGAGTGCAAAGCTCAGGTTTGTCAGACGCCTCAGAAATCTCTCGCTGGCTACACACTACTGATATGGAGGGATACGCATCTCACATTAACGAACTCTACCACCCCTATCTGTCCCTCTAAACCGCAGGCCCCGTGTCTGGTGCCCCCAGCGAGGTGGTTCAGCCATCAGACGGCCGCGCCAGTCTCCTGGAATCCATCCGCAACGCCGGCGGTATTGGCAAAGCCAAGCTGCGCAACGTAAAGGAACGCAAGATGGAGAAGAAGAAACAGAAGGAACAAGAGCAAGGTATCAGATTGTTGGAGGGGACTGTGGTTCTGCTCATAGTTTATTCACCGTATGCAGTCAAAGCAGATCTTGACCAGTCCCTAGTTAGGATCCAGCCTTGAATGCATCACCATGCGTTTGTCTCTAAAACTCATATGTTTATTAATGCAGTCCATGTCTTTGAGACCTTCGCGTTTGTAAATGTCAACTTTATTAAAAGGCTGACTTGGTTACAGTTGGAGTTTTAATTGTCTGACCAATTATCAGACAGCATATCTTTTGCCTTGTTTCCTTTCCTGGTTGGCTGGCCAGGTCATGAACTAACATTTCGTTTTCAGAGAGAACGGCTTACAGAGACTGACTAGATAAAAAAAAAAAAAAAATCTTGTTGTAATGATGTACTTCACTTTGAAGCTCAGCACTGGGAAAATGAGTGAAACTATTTCACTGCACCCATTACTAATTAAAAAGAAAAAATACTGATAGCATGATTCTTTATTCTCAGCAGTGGGGGTGTCATCTGGCGGTGGAGACTTCATGAGTGATCTCTTCAACAAACTTGCAATGCGAAGGAAAGGTGAAGATCTTTGGTCTAATGTGATTCAAACATACTGATGCAGGCAGATGGAACTGTAGCCACTGAGCACTATGTCCTGTCTCCTCTGTAGGCATATCCGGAAAAGGACCAGCAGGTGGGGAGTCAGGCGATGCGCCCGGTGGCACTGGTGGCGCTTTTGCCAGGATGTCAGATGTCATCCCACCCCTTCCCGCCCCACATGCACCAACAGACGATGACGACTGGGAGGCATAACGTGATGACAATGTACATTTAGAGCACTGATAATGAAAGCATTTGATAGCCTTGGACTTATTTTTCTGACCAATCAGCAGTATTATAAATTATTGAATTATTAAAGTCTGCCCATTAACATAAATTGTGAAATAACTTCCATCATAATGGTGATAGGTGTATTGGTTTGTCCGACTTGTAAAAGATGACATCACTAAAACTCACAATAAAACAATTTATTCAGCATCATATTCACAAGAAAACATTTCCATAAAATGAAAAAAGGAGATATTATTCTAACACTCACTGAAATAGTTGAAGTTTACTAACATATCTTCATTAAATAAAAGTAATTTTTGCATTGCTTACATTGAATGTGGTAAATATTTAATGTCTTCTTCAAGGGTGAGTCAGTCACATTGAAGCCAAAGCCAGTGCTGTGCCTGATATCTTTGTAGTAGCGCTTCAGTAATGCATCTCAATTTATTCATCATTTATTATTCATTTTTTTCCTCTAACATATTCCACACTGAATGCAAAAACACTGCAGGACTGATCAATTTTATAAATGTCCTTTTTGGTCCCCAAAGAGAGTTCGGTTGTTGGACACAAGTGAAAGACAAGATATGAAGAATACTGAGTGTGTGTGTGCACACAAAAAATAAATGTAAAAGTAAAATGAAACAAGAATGATGGATAGAAAAGAGAAAACCTGCCTCAAGCTGAGGCTTGAACTCGGAGATCTGAGTGATCTTTTCAAAAATGTAAACATTCGGTTTATTTGCACGAGGTCTCTCTCTTGTGTCATCCTGAAGCTGAAGACATTGGAAAATGTCAGTGTGAGGGAAGCTAAAGCTGTTTCTGCTTCTTCTCCAGGAAGAACTGCAGAAATGAATAACATACAGAGAATACGTTAGGTCTTAGTCATAATACAGTGGTTTGATTGTGGACATGTCTAAATACTCGCTTCTCACCTTCCGTAAGGCAGCAAAAGCTGGGCCAAAAGTTGCGTGTGTGCTGGTGCGATCTTTGATCCATGCAGGAAGTTTAGAGAGTGTAGCCGGACGAGAGTAACGCCTGTCGCATAGCACCATAGAGGAATAGTCCCCGCGGTGACGGATAGCTCTTCCTTAAAATTGATCAGTTCAGATACATGAATGCAGATTAAATAATGTCTATGATTTTTACTGTTATATCTGTTGTCATGAATATTACGTCATTACCTATAGATTGATTGACAGCCTTCATGCAGAGGTTTTCTATCAGTGCCTGGCCAGGGCTCCTCCCCCCACTGTGAGGCTAACAAACACAAAAACAACTTGTGGTGATTTTATGTGTTTCCAGTTTTGTGGACACATTGAAGACTAATAGAGCGGTAAAGAGTCTTACCAGATGTTTGTCCAGATAGGACATCTTTTCCTGCAGCTCTGGGGATTTGATGTTGGGATATGGCAATCCCACCATCACCACACACCTCACATGCACACAGGAAAAAAAAAAACTTTAGTATGATATATATGGGACATAACTGCCAACCTGCTCATGAATTACACAAACCTGCCCAGGTCATCAGAGAAATTGATACCCTCGCTCATCTTTCCTCCGACAACAGAGAACAACAACGCTCCTGTGAGCCCACCGCTGTCCAGAGCACACCGCTAATGAAAAAAAAAAACAAAAGTGACATGAGAGCATTACTCATAATGAACATGAGGCCAAGAGTGGCTAAAGTTTGAACTGTGTCAGATTTACCTGGATACAGCGGGAGTAGTCACTCAGCACCTGCTCAACCTGGTTGGCTTTCTTTGGCTCCTGGAAGATCTGACATAGTAATTGTGAGAGCTCAGAGTCTGTCATGACAATTCTCTTTTCACTTTAAAAAATCTTCACATTTAACAAGAATGATTTCTGGGTTGCTGTTTGAAAAGATTCAAAACTCCCAGAAAACTGTAAAATTGAAACATACGGGTAGAGCGCAGGGTGTCTGCAGATACACACACTGAAACACATGTCTACTGATTCATAACCAGTGATTGCGAGAGGATCTATTTAGGAAAATCCTACTTGGTGTACCTTAAAAATAAAGCGCCCAGCTTAAGTTAAAGCAGGAGCAGACTTCTATTTAATAAAGCAATCACATAGCTGACATACCTTCTTCTTGTTAGCCAGACGAGTCAGCATGCCGCTGGCCTCCCAGTGAGAGATGATCCGCTTTGAGTACTCGTACGAGGGGAAGAAGCACACAACCCCGCCTGGGACCACGTTACAAATGTTGGAGAGAATGCGCCCTGTCTCGTCCATCTGCACGCAAATTTGTGTGAAGCGTGTAAACAATGGAACAACATGACAGCAGGAAACTTGATAAAATGGCAAGTGTGTGTGTGTGTGTGTGTGTGTGTGTGTGTGTGTGTTACCATTCGCGGAGAGTCTCTGTTCTGGAAAGTAAAATCAAGCTCCTGACCAGATGGACCGCTGCACAAGACGAGAGGAAGAATGTTCTCGGGAGGAATTACATGACCTAAAGACAAAGTTACCACGTAGTTACTTCACTGATCTAAATGAAAGACTTATATATAAGACAATTTCACATAATTAAAAATATTGGGCCCAAATAATAATCCATATATAAAACCTTCCATCAGCACATTACAATTTATGTTGTATGCAGCATCAACATAACTACTACTTTGCTGCATACTCTTGTCACCTTCGTCAACCACACAGGCCAATAAAAGACTTGACTCTGCTATCTGGCTCGTCTGAAGGCACACCTACAATGGAAATTTCTAGTCTTATGTGAGTTTTTGTCAAAAGTTATGTTACTTATGTAACTTCCAACAAATAGAAATACTGATAAACGCATCACTAAGAGAGGGCGCAGCAGAAAAAGACAAAAAGGGAAACTACACAAGCACACTGCGGTGTAATAAAATGGGCCACTCACCACAGGAAAACTCAGTGATGCGCTCCTCTCCCACTCCGGCAGAAAACAGCAGCTCTTGTTTGAAGTCTGAAACCTATATACAAGATCTTGTAGAATGATAAAACTCACACGCAGGAATCGTTGCTCATTTTTAGCAGCTTTATAATAACTCACAGGCTGCATGGTCCCTCCAGCGATGATTACTGCCCTGCACTCCTTCAGCACCTGGGCAAAGTGGACCGCCGGATTCAACAGCAGGAACTTGACACTGCTGTCTGACAGAGTGCCTGGGAGGAAAACAAATGGGGGCGTATTTCACCGTGACACTTGGATTTCATTACTGTCCTTTATTTGGCAAAGGGCTGTAGAAAACGGTACCTTGTCTGTGCACCACCACTCTGCCGTCAGTGTTGCTGTTGGTGAGAGCTGTGAAGAAACCCTCCACCTGCATCATGGGAGATGCGGACAGCACCCTCTCTGCCTCTGCAGACCCCTGCTGGTCTGCTGAAGACACTGCACACACATGAAATGAAGCATTTTAAGATCTTTTCATTTCTTAGTAGGATGCCATTTAGTTCAATAACTGACTTAATGTTGCAGCTCTATACCACATACAGTTATGTATATATAAAATATATTTTTAATGTTAAACAAACATCAGCCCCCTGACCTGGTGCAGAGCTCTGGTTGCTCTGTAGTGTCTGAAGGTAGCGGTTCAAGCCCTCGGTGCGTCGGTTCTCTTTGTTGGAGCCGCTCTGGGTGTGCAGACTCACACCTGATCCAGCATACTTCTCCACAAACCCAACCAACTGCAGAGAAATTCATTTAATCTTAAAGTGGATCACTCTCAGACCTGGACTGTTTTTCTATGAGAAGTGCATATTAAACACTTACTTTTCTGCTGATCAGGCTCTTCTCAAAGTATCTTTGTAACTAAAGCCAGAATGTAAATGAAAGAATCAGAGTTTTGCAACTTAAATACACTGTTTAGAAGTCAGTATTGTGTGTTTACAGCATTCCAACACTTTTTGACCACCTTAAATAGGTTGATGTTGTCGATCTGAGCCGTGAAGAGGAAGTTGTTAATGGTGAGCATTTCAGTTCCTAAAAGAAAAAAGAAGCACGACTGGTTAGTGATTTCGGCTTAGATGTGCATTAGAATCTGCTCAGGGGTCTGTGTGATTCACTGACCTGCTTTTGTAGTCTGGCTGTGTGGATTCTGCCCCACCTTACCTGCAGAGATAGCATTCACATCATTAAGTGGAAATGTCATATGTGCCCTGTGCAGCTAAATCCCCCTCCTAATCAATAATCAGAAATTCATTATAGCCCAAACACACTCACCTCCCAGCACCCGGACAAGTCCCTCAATCACAAACATAATCTGTTTAATGTACATCAGGTTCTTTGCCTTCAATCTGCTCCTGATGTTTTAGAAACATAAACATCAACAGTCAGTGCAGTCTTTAATGTGAATGAGTGTGCGAGTCTCAGTGTACCATAGTCTACTCACTTATAGCGGTCAGCATACTGGGAGAGCTGCGAGTGGGCGCGGCAGAGCTGCACAAGATTTCAGCTCATTAGCAGGAGCAGGTACTATTTAAAACCCAAACTTTGTACATGATGCAGACAAAAGGTGCTTACCTGTGCTCCAGTGAGCTCTGCACTGTGTATACATGAGAGTGTGTCGCTGAGATTGTGAGCTTCATCTATAATCACCACCTATGAGACAGAAACACAGTACAGTCAGCGTCACTGATGAAAGTGTGGCAGAATGATCACTGATCAGGCACCCAAACAGTCAAAATACAAACAAAAAGGGCGGTGTAAATCCCACCTGTCCCTTCAGCTGGACTCCTGCTGCCTTTCTGGTGGCTTCATGAAGCAACATCTGATAGGGCAACACCACCAGCTAAGCAGACACAATAAACACGATACATGTTAACACTAAAACTTAGATATGTTTTAACAAAAGTGGATGAATTGTACTATTAGAAAGATAAGAAAGAGTGTTGTTAGCGGCACAGCAAGCAAAGTCCAAAATAATGAGACAGTGGACAGTGAACTGAGAACAAAATGGACAGAGTTACCTGTGCGGGGGGTATAGCGAGGCGTGTGGCGTAGTAAGGGCATGAATGTGTGTCTTTGCCCAGCTTCAACATCTGCTCGATATCGTGGACCGTCCCCAGGACATCGTCCCTCATCCGCTGCAATGCTGAAGCTTTATTGTAAGGACACACACTCTTGGCTGGGCCTCGCTTACGTTTTGCACCTTCCTCAGGAAGCTGCTTCTCTGAAATGAGGACCGGCAGCATTGTTCCTATATTTCAATTCAGTCCTTGGGTTGTTCTATAAACTATCTGATTACATTACATTATGCAGTATGACAATGACATTTTTGCATATTTCTAATTTTGTGGCATGTTTCATGTCATCTGTCTCATGTTGTTTGTCTTTAATGCATTGTTATTGCTACCTATCTTCTTTTTCAACTAACCAAACAGAACGTTAAGTAAAAAATTTAAAACAACACATTTTCTAGAAGCTTCAAGTAAGACTTAAGTTCCAGAGCTAGGGTGTGAAGTGCCACTCACCATGTTTGTTCTTCTGCATCTCCATGCAGCGATCATTAATGCGCTGGATGCTGCCCAGGCGACGCACCTCCTCGTTGATACACAGGTTCTGGAAAGTACACAGTTTTTTGTTTGCTGCCAAATACTGTCAAATGTCACAGTTGGCAATTGATTGAATACAAGCAAGAGTTATAGAAGTTAATGTTAAAATAGTTAATAGTTAATGCCAAGTATGATTCTCTATGTGGGATGAGTAGAAATGTAGACGTAT
>JAOXYL010000090.1:13781769-13791813 GCA_028564955.1 Terapon puta
TTTAGAAGAAGCTTCTTTTTGTGCTATATTCACTGGTGAGTCAGATTGCATGCTCCACAGCAGAAAACATTCTGTTTAGTTGCCCTCTCAGTCAGCAGTCCAGAGATCAAATACATCAGCAATCAGCTAATCGGAATAAAATGATACCATTAAAAAAACACTTAGATTAGTTTTTACTGTCTTTTTACATATTTGACTAAATGAATTACTGTATCATTATAACACTCCCATGACTGGGACGGTTTGTTTCTCACCTTGAAATTAATGCAGCATTATTTAAATTTCTTGAGCTAAAGAGGGGCTTTGAACGCTCACCTCAAAATTCCTGTAGTCTTCTTTCTCCTTGGTGTCATTCTTCAAATTTGGCCGATATGCCAGAGATGGGTCTGGACCCTGAAAATACCAGCACATAAAACATTTTCAGGCTCTGCAATGAGTAATAATTTGCATATGAGTTAGAACAGATACAGGAATAAACAGTGAAGCCACACATACGATGCTGACAACCCTCATGGCTGACGGGTGAAATCTTGTTGTTGTGGTGTGACGGCTCCTATATATCCCACCAATGAACATGAATGTCCAGTCACACTTTAACCAGAACCACACCTAATGGGGTACCCTGTGCTGAACCTTGACCTTGTGTACCTGTATGTGTCATTCCCAGGAAGACTTTTTCAGTGATCAGCAGGTTGCATGTTTGGACTGATGCAGAATGACTCAGTAGTTCTTTGCTACACAGTTAACTCATTAACCGCTAAGTCCAAAACAGGGTGCCTGGACGGGTCTTATTGTAATGGCTGTACGAGTGTCAGAAAATGTGCGTTCAATCTGTGCTTTTGCTCCTTTTTCCGTAACTACTTAAACTTTCATTATCTGGCATGTTTTCCAACATTACTACAGGTTTGGTTCTCTCCCAACTCCCAACTTTACAGTTGGGAGATTTTTTGTTACCGCTTGGTTAAATAATGCCAGTTTCAAAAACCTTTCAGTTGTAACTATATTAGTAGTGTATAAATTTATTATTATTGTTTGTTCTCTAACATACCTCTGTAAAACAGGAAGCACCCATTTTATTTCATTGTTTAATTTATTCATTTTTACATAAGTTGCAGCATATTCTTTTTGTAAAGTTACAGAACTTGTTTGACTCAACAACGTTTTGTAAGTTTGAGTTATGTGTTTTTTAAAAGATGAGAACTTAATCATTCCCAACACTTTTTGGTGGTGTATTCAGATTCAGATTTCCTTTATTTGTCCCACAGCAGGGAAATTGTATGTAATGTAATGTTAGCACTGTCGCTTTACAGCAAGACGGTTCTGGGTTCAGTCCCTGGTTGAGACAGGCCCTTCTGTGTGGAGTTTGCACGTTGTACTGCAGTTTCCTCCCACAATTCAAAGACATGCAGGTCCGAGGTGTGAATGTGAATGTGAGTGGTTGTCTGTGTCTGTGTCAGCCCTGTGATCGACTGGTGACCAGTCTTGCCCAAATGGTAGCTGGGAAAGGCTCCAGCCTACCCCGTGACCTTGTGTGGTAGGAATAAGAAGGTATAGAACTTTCTGTATGCATTTTTCTGGAAGGACTGGTTAGTATCATAAACAAAAAGAGCATGTTGTCTGCTTTCAGAATCCGTGGATTGTTTTTTTAGATAGTACACACAGCTCCCGAGTTATCAACCCCGTAATCAGAGGGTTCCACAGGTTCAATGCTAAAGGGTTAAGCTTCATATTATTATTTGTTATTGAAAAAGGTACTTTTAGACAGATTTGCAGAGTTTATTCAGAACATCAGCTATCTGTAACTGTGCTTGCACACACAAAAAAACAAAACCAAACATGCTTTCATTAATGCATTTATTCTCTGGGTATTGACCCCATTACGTAACGTATACAACAAAATCAGACCGGCCATTTCTCAGAATCAAATGCCCTGGTCCACTGACACACACACACACACACGCACACACACACACACACACACACACACACACACACACACACACACACACACACACATTTACACTCTGACTGAAATCTTTTATTTTTGTTAGACCATGGTTTAGGATGACTGAAGTGTTCAAACAAGCCTCAGGTAATGACCAAGTGTTCAGAATTGACTGATTCCCACCAGCCACCATGTTTGGGCATCCAGCAGGCCACCAGGTGTCTCTCTCACACACTCTGGACTGAATGTGTGAACAGGAGGAAATTCTTCATAACATCCAAAGTAAAAGATGCACATTGGCTTTTAATGTCCTGTGACTTTCCTGGGTTGGTGTTGGATTTGAGAGAGCTTTACCCTTCGGCTTACAGCTCCACTTTTGCCATCTCCGAGAGAGGTCATTGCCTGAATACACACAAGCGCACACGTACGCGCAGAAACACGCATCACAAGGTGTTTTGCATCATTTTACCACTTGTTTGTCTAATCGATCGGGAAAACTCTCTGACAAATAGAAACCTCATTTTACTTTCGTTTAACTCATGAACTCATGAAGTTGAATCAAGGGATATGTAGGTTTCAGAGAGGGACTAAAGTACTGGATGTCCAAGCCTCTACTGCTTCAATTTTTTTCAGATTTATCTTCACCACATAAACCACTCAGAAGTAATTCCTCAAAGTTTATTTGGGATTTTTGCCTGGTGTAAGAAGATTTTTTACTATATATGATTATATTATTGTGATGAATATCGCTCAGTTACAAGTTGTCTTCATCAACTCTGCTGTAAAGAGTCACGTCTTCTGTTAGTAAGGAAGTGATGATGATATAAACACCTGATATAAAGCTAAATTTTCAGCTCTGTTTGTGGGAAAATATATTTAATTTACAGGCTCTTCTTAATTTGTTACTGCATTATTACAACACTGAAATATTTCTGTTTGCCTTCTTGTTGTGGAGAGAGGAAAGTGAACATCCTTTAGCCTGTTGAAAGGGAACACTATTCCTTTAAAATGAAAAAACTCACAGTGTATTTAGGCTGAAGGATGTGTACTTAATGATGCCATTAAGCGGCAGAAATGAAGATAGACTTGTTCACACATACAATGTCACAATGAACTTGACATTAATTTGGACTTTCCTTACCCTTTGCTCTTCTGGGACTTTTAGTGTGAGTATGTGCATGTGTGTGCACAGGAGCTCAGATTAATAATTGCTATCACTCACATGATGTGGAACATTTTCCAGTCATAAACTTTGCAGACATTCACACCTCAGACAGACACATGAAAGTTTGAGTAGAGTTTTATTACACAATGCTGCTATTAACAACAAAGTATCAGATAAAAGCAACGCAGATGGTTTGCAAAAAAAAAAAAAAAAGACACTTGTACCTCGAAGGAGTGCTCACATGAACATGATTTAGTAAAGCGTTACATTTACAGCACAGCGGCATCGCTAATTTTAAGTTAAATAACGTTAAATTCAAGTCATACTGAAGGTAAAGATTTATAAAGTGCTTTCATGCATTCATATCGACACCGGATCTGTAAGAACGACTACTGAATCTGAACTGACACACGCACAGAAAAGCAAAAAACTCTAAAGCTTCAAATAACACTGTGATAGTTAATATTTACTTCGAGGCTTCATTCGGATATTTGAAAGGCAGAACGTTATAAGGCCTTGCATATTAAACCAATTAAGGCTCCAGTTTATAGCGACAAATGCCACAATGCTGCATCACAGAGTTACAGTTTGGAGAGCTCTACAGTATCGATGTCTTCTCTCTGGTTCACTTGTTAAGAGAATAAAGATGAGCTATCTGTTAAGAAGGGTGCAGACAGTTAATGGATTAGGGTTAGTGGTTATTTTGGCTAATTGTGTGCACTGTAGGGTTTTGGGTGAAGGGTTAACTGGGTTTGATTGGAAGTTATTCTTGGTTTCTGTCCGCACTGAGGCAAAGCTCCTTGTTTGCAGAGGGAGATGAAGGTGCTTTTGAGGAACAAGGTGGATTAGCTCTGAGCCCACGTAAATTCAGATCAGCGGGATCACCATTGATGACGATAGCAGTTAGTCAGACAGCCCAGTTTGACGGAGGCATCGCTGGTTCACAGTTTTCCATACGTAGTGTCTAAATCTTTGTTACTGTGTCTATGGCAGAACACCTTGGACTCTAGGTTCAAACCGGCGGCAATGAATGATAACGCTGAGGTCTCAAACAAACCCCACATTTGCATTGACTCACAGTGCCGTGAAACTTGAGGTCGTATTTTTCAAGGATATAGAAATTCTTTTCGTGGACCACCACATCCATAGGTTGTTGTAACATTGTACATTAGTATGCTGAGCCAAATGGTTATATAAGCCAAAACACTTTTAGTCAGATTTTCCAAACTCAAAGGGAGGATATGTGAAATGTTGGTTCAAACAGGAAGATGGCCGGAGGAGACTCACTGCTCCATTATTCTCATCAGTCATTTTCTAACTTTGTCTTTCTGTTGTTGGATGGTTTTAGAACTTTTTCACTGAAAGTCCTCTTCTTTCCCTGTGTTTGATTCATTGTTTACAACCTGACTGCAGTTTTTTATGAGTACAATGCTATTATTACCAGTGAGAATGGCAGTCATTACTACAAACATAAGAAAGATGGATTAAACCATAACTAAGGAACTGAGATCAGATGATATATCAGGAAGAACCAACCCTGTCTCCTAGAAATGACCTGTAAATACACTAATTTGGGATAACAAATATGTTTTAAAAGAAGTGTAATGCCACTCGGATAACATATTCTACAAACATAACGAGAAATAGTTATTTATAACATGTGTGACTAGTTTTAAAAAAGAGAAGTTCACTACACTTAATGCAGTTCATTTGTTTTCTGACAAAGTATCAAGCAAACCGGAACTTGAGACACAACATGTTTACTGTCATTTAATGAACCACAATCTTTCCCAGCCCTTACCACAGACAGGCGTCTGAATATAAACATGGACTTTGGTATCAAAGTCCTGTGCTTTGTATGCCTGCCCTCCACGTTGATTACCTGGTATGGTATTTGAATGTAATTCACTAAAAAAAAAGTCATTTTCCTCTGAATATAATCCAGCCAGTCATTCTTTTTTCCATCACACACAGCACGACCAAAAAATAAGATAGTAGCATAAATGTAATTTCTAGAAGACAGGGACATCGAAGGCTTATTTTCAACCCAAATTATGTCACAGGTGTGACTTGCCAGTGTTTGTCGATAAAGGTGCCTGGTTAGATTTGAGGTGTGGGCTTATCCGTAGCTGTGAGGACTTCGGGGGTTAATGGGAGAGGAGTCTTCCCTCCCGCTCTGTCCAATCAACTGGTAGAGACGGTGGCTGAGGTTCTGAACCTGACAGGTCCCGAGCACACACCCGACCCTCATCAGATGTCCATGGCCCCTCCCACCGCTGCTGTTGGCATGGCGACGACCCCGTGACCGTCGGTGCCAGAGCGGCGCTTCCTGTAGCACACCATCACTTTTGTCACGCGGCGGGTCGGACAACCTCGGCTGGGGCTCTTTGTGCAGCACGGCCGTCCAGATGATTTGCTGTTCTACCTGGGGGATGTGGTTGTCGATGGCAACGGAGTGATCAGGTGCTGTAGGCGTGATGGCGTTGTAAGAAGACTTTGGGTACTTGGGAGTTTTGGGTAAAGTCAACCTGGGACACAGAGAAACAGACAGGGAGAGATGAAATGTATAGGTGCACTGGGAAAGCATGAAACACACACACACACACACACACACACAGCCTGGGTCACATATGATGCTGGGCAGTCATGCACGTGGTGTCTGCTTGGATTTCGGGGTGAAACTGAATTAGTACTACACAATGAAATGCCTGACAGGAAGTCAGGCTTGTACGGCAGGAATGTTCACTGAGCCCAACCTGTGGTCTCTTCTTTTTTTTCAGGGATCGAGACAGAGAATGAGTGAATTGAGAGAGCAAATGAGAGACTGAAGGAGAGATGGACAAGGCTTGCTGATCAGAAGAGTCATATTATCTCTGTGTCTTATCATACACATGTCGGTGTCCTTTATTACTGCCTATGTGTGATCTCTAAGTCTACACCTTATTGTGAATGGACACATGTAAAGAAAGCTGATGGTACTTTCTGATACGTAATTTTTAAAACACTTAAAGATGAATAAATGAAAGCAGTTGGAGAGCACAATAAAGAACTAAAACTGTGTGTTTTATGAAAATCTGATCATATCAGATGAAAATTTGATTTGATCAAAGGGTGGATTAGCTCTGAGATTCATCTACCCCTGATAAGTTTTAAAGTTACACACTTACTCTTTAAACTCAACTGAGGGATTTGACTGTTTGATTAGCACAAATGTTGCTAAAACATATTTCCGTTCAGGTCACTTGCTCGGTCAAGAATACTTCACTCAGGAACCAAACAGCAACCAGATGAGACAATATAATAAACAATCATTATAACATCTTCTAGTCTCTAACATGAGAATGACTCCAATGCAGAATCAGACTCTTCAAACTGTTGTCACCTTGGTTGGCACAGAAAGTATCACCAAAACGTTGAGACTATGCGACCACGAGGGCCAACAACCACCTCAGTGCTTACTGCTTACTCATCTTCACGTGGACCTGCAAAAAGCAGTTAAAGAGTGATGAGCTGTTTCTTAGACACATCTCTGGGTCAATAATTGAAATTTTGGACCAACAGTCTAAAAAGTCCACGATAACGCCCCCTAATGGTTGCTCCTCTTTGTGCACCAATCCGGACCAAAGTGGTTTTTACCGACTGCCGCTCTTTCCATCGCTCACACAGCTAATAAATAATATTTCTAGTAAATCAACAACAGTATCTGAGCTGGCTTGTGACATGAGGTGAGGAAGAGAGCAAGACAGTGACAACAACAGAGCACCATGCCGATGGCCGTGAGAGGCTCCTACGCCACCACTCCTCCTGAGTGCGCTTTAAGTGCTTTTCTTTCTCACCTCCCTGCTGTTTAGGCTTCCCTTTTTTTCTCACGTCGTCACAATGCCGTTTTTGTTTTTCATTCATCGCTGCTCTTTCTCAGACGTTCAAGAGTTCAGCCGCTAGAGAGAGGGCCTGGTCTGTTTGGCCACGTGACCAGATTGCAGAAATTACGCAATACTTATATATAGATCATATAAAGCAGCAAGGGATAAAGAGCACTACAGATTTCATCCAGCGCAAATTGTTTTTTAAAAAATAGCTTGAAGAAATTTGGGATAAAACTTAAATGAACCTAAATTCATCTCGAATTGGTATGTCCTTCTATTTATCTGTCTATCTATCTAGCTATACGGGTATAATTTGCTGTGTCTATAAGGTGTGCGACCTTTCTGCGTGTACATTTGTGTGTGCGCACAAACACTATTACACTATTGGCTATTCATGAGGTGAGAAACAAGGAATAAAGGCTGAGGGACGGATGGCGCGAGATAATGTTTGTGTTTGTTTGGTGTGAAAAGTGGGCCAGAATACCATATGATCTTTATCCTGTAACTAATCCTGACTGGTATTCTGATCACTCTGGCCGGACACCTTGGGCTCTCACTGCCAACGCACAAACACACACACACATTCATTCACTCACCCACCCACTCCCTAATCAACACACTGTTGTGTTTTATAGCAGTGACTGGGAGGCTGCCCGACTATTAGCGTTGAACAGTTTTTTAATGGGTGCTGAATTCACACTCTCTCACACACAAACGCACACCCCCAGGCACAATGTTGGTTGGTGGGGCATTAGTGGGTACACACGTGCAAGGGACATGTGACTGGCAACAAACAAGATTTACAAAGACAAACACATACACGCATTTATGCAGCCGCTACCCCATAATGCACGCTTTACACGCACACGCTCAGGTCCACACACCATTTTTCCACCATCTTTATCTCTCCCCTACAAACAAAAACACTCACACACATATACGTGGTTCAAAGGCCACCCGTGGTGAGGTTCAAAACAGAGTCGTCTCTGGAGGGAAAGGCACTTGGCGCAGAGTTGCCTCTCAGTACAAGGAAATGTAGGCCACCAAACTGCTTGCCAGTGTAACACAACTGACACAGGTAGAAGTATCTGCACCAGCACACAGCAGTGAACTAATGAAAGTGTATGTTTTTGCTAAAGATGTGCTGTTTAAATAGCGCAACTAAAGCCACAAGAATGTGAGGCGCTTGTGGTAAATGCTCACAGTGACAATGCTCGCATGCTGACGTTAAGGAGCAGGTGTTTTCATCTGAGTTTAGCGAGTTAAAGTCGAAGTTGAGTTGAAGTTTTTTCTTTTAAGGACGTTGAATAATTTGTAAAAATATCAACCTCACGGTGGTGCTCGAGGAGAGGACACAAAAGTCATTGGGATTAATGTCTGTACAAAATGCTGTGCCAAGAGGAAAAAGAGGAAAAGTCTGGATCACCTGAATCATAAAGTTTCATCCGGGAAGTGTGTGGAAGAGGTTTCACAACAATCCACCCAGAAGTTCAGAGAGAGAGATTTCAGACCAACCAAAGTTGTCGACCAACTACACAACCGAGAGGCCGTCATAGTTGCGATGCTAAGAACACAGCATGGTTGCAGCGTGAGTTGAGGTGAACACATTTCTATCTGAACTTTCTGTTGGGACCTCTCACATACTTTCTCTCTCTCTATCTCGTGTGTGTGTGTGTGTGTGTGTGAACCTGTGGAGAGTCTGAGGGGAAAAAGTAGCTTCTCCAACATTCCTCTCAAGTTAGAAAGCAGCATGGGGTTCTTCACAGAGGAACTAAACACTAACACACACACACACACACACACAACTTTCCTGTCGTAACTCCTCAAAACTACTTTGCGCAAAGAAAACTTTTTGTCCCCATCAGATCCCCACTGTTTCGCGAGCAGTTATTGTAGCTGCCTGTTCATTATTTTCTCCTCCTCTGTTCCTCTCTGTCTTCTCCAAATTACGACAGGATCCTGTAATTTTTCTTGCCCTCTTTTATTTCTTTCCAGCCGTTTTATTAAGTGCCAACGGCAGTATTATGTTACATCCATCAGTGCTGAGTCCCACTGAGATCTTCTCTCCTCTGTCTCCTAAGCCAGGGATTTTTTGTTGACACCTCCTGCGCTCGGACCTTTTCTCATGTAAAAAATAAACTTAAACCTTTCTATTAGATGGTCAACTTGGGCAAACAAGCTCATAATGTTGAAATGAAAAGTTAAAACTAAAATAATACTGCATAGCATACATTTAGAGACAAAAGAATAATGCTATAATAGCTCATGATTGTTCCAAAACTTTATCACGATGCTTCCTATACTTCTTTACCTTCAGCTAGTATCCTTGTGTTTGGCGCTGAAGAGTGTTAGTGTTATAAAAACTATGAATTACAGAGAAAAATTTGTTGCATAAGACCCAAAAACTGATGCTGCATGAGTCTGCATGTGATTTGCTTTCATGTCTGCTTTGCCCGCAAATGCTGGATCACAAGATCCACTCACGTCCTGCAATTATCACAACCTCCAAATGTCTGTCTGTTTTTACTTCAATCAGACTGTGGCTTGTTTGCTGCTTGGCCTCTCGGCATGTCTGTCCCAAATCCCACTAAATCGCCCTCACCTCTGTCTCACCCCCTCAGGAATTACCTCATTCTGTTGTCGACCTTTTTCCTCACATAAATGACTGCCAGGAGGATGCAGACGTGTAATGTTCTCTAACTTCACCGCTGTTAAGGCTGCAACTGATGGTTATTTTCATTATCGATGAGCCCATTCATTAGTTTCTTTGCTGAATTGACTGACAGTTGCCCACATCTTGAAAACATCTTGGTCACATAAGACATACACATAAGAAAAGCTGCAGCGAGGAACTCGTGATTTGTGGGGTTTTTTTGATAAATGGCTTGAATGATGTTTTATATCTATATCAAAATAGTTTCTGTTTTGTTTCAATTGACTTATTCATTAATTGCTAATTGTTTCAGCACTTACTTAACTTACTAAATAAAGGGGAATAGGCCTTATGATTTGTTTCTTCCTCCTCAGAATCCAGGATTTAATGAGTTCAGATGGTAAAACCAGACAAA
>JAOXYL010000090.1:13798697-13815712 GCA_028564955.1 Terapon puta
TTTTATTTTTATGTGGTTCGGGTAGACTTATCTTTTAAATACAGTAGCAGTATAATGTTCAGTAACTCACGTGTTGCCTGGTCCACAGGCAGTCGGGCAGGTACTGGGAGTGCAGAACTCAGACAGCGCACTAGAGAACAGGTTTATATGCTTGAAAAATGCCACCGCTGGAAGAAATCAATGACAAGAAGATTACATTTTGTACACATTCCTGCCTTTTTTTTCTTGCAGTGTGTGGGTGAGGATAAGGGGCATGAAGAAAAGGGCTACAAACAATCATAAATCTGCAGTGTTTAATAGGGGCTACTCACTGTTGCTGGCGAGCCACTCTGCCTTGTCGACACCAGGCGGCAGTGCCGTGAGGGCACACATGTCTGTGTGTGTGATCTGCTGGCACACATGCTGCTGCTGCAGATATGGACGCTCCCCCAGTATATTGTTATTAATTCCCCTTGAGATGATAGGGCAGGGTTAATGAAGCAGAGGCGGAAAGAGGGAGACAGAAAATATCGCTGTGTAAAACAACCGATGGGCCGGCGGATTAATTACTCCTGCTGCAGCCAGTAGATAACACGTTTTACTCTCCCTGATACTCTCTCATCTGTCTTGCCCTCTGTTGCTGGCACATGCAAACACACACGCAAACTGTGCTGTAACTGCAAACCTGAACGTCCAATAAACCAGGAGCTGATGTAATGAAGGCAGTCAATTCAGAGCCGGAGCAATTACTGTTAATGAAGCTCACTGCTGCAGTGGTCAGTGCTACAAAGCCAAGTGCTGAAAGGGCCTTCTCACTCCAAACCTCTCTGTCCTTCATCAGTTCAAATACCCACTGATAAACCACAGGTAGTGTTTTATAATCAGTAAGACAGGACTGGTAGCTGGGAAACCTGTGATAACTGGTGCGGGTGCAGGAAACGAATGATGTTGTTTGCCAACACCAAGTGTGTACTGGAAAGTCAAACCTGGCCGCATGATTTGACTGTATGCAAAGAAGGAGGCCTCTTTGAGGCGGCCGGTGTGCTGCGATGACGGCGAGCGCTCTTCTCCGTCTCTCTGATAGCTGGGTGTTTGGTTTGGTATTTTTAAGATGGCGCTTTGGATTGAAGTGAACGTATCAAAGAGGAATGAGGCAGCTGCTCATTTTTTCAGATGTGCGCGCACACAGCAGCTGAGAGTTTACTCAGCATGACCTTGCCTACCGCGATAAGGGCGACACAGCGCTCTCTATGGGGTTTCACCCCCCTCCCCTCCCCAGTGTGAGCGTGTGAGAGGGGAGTGAGTAAGAGGAAGAGAGAGGGCTGTGCAGGGAAAAATAGTTTAATGGTCTAAACAGCAGGTCTTTGTCCACAGTAAAGGTCAGGGGAGGCAGAGAGGGAGGGATAGTGACAGAGAGGAATGTAAACATTAGCTGTACAAAGGTACAGTAGTGACAAACTTCTCTAATGTCCACAGGAACTTCTTTTGTTAACATCCTGTTCTGTTCCAGCTCCATGGTGTTGGTGCAATTACCGCCTCTTGACTACCAGTTGTCAGCACACAAACACAACGAGCCCGGAGCTACTTGTAATGTGGTGTTTGTGTGTAAACACACTCCTCTGTGACCCTGCTCTCCTGCCATCTGTTTACCTCTCACCTCTGTCATGTGGGTGAAACAAACAGACCTCTTCAGTGCAGCCAGCTGGCCCTAAAAAAGATTCATCAAGCAAACATCTGAATAATAACTGTGATAAAACTCATGTACGCGTGCAGCCTTTTCTCGCCTCTGGTTTTAACTGCTCCTCAACATGTGTTCCCGCTGTTAGAGGAATCCACCTTCACTGATGCCATCAGACAAATATGTAACACACACACACACACTCTTATCTGGAGAACATTCCTCAGTAAACCATGTGCTGCCAGCTCTCCAGTCATGTTTCTTCCACACTATCCTCGGCTATAATCACATTTCATCATGTGCTGTTCATGAATTCGTCATTCCAAAATTCAAGAGGAAACTGGGGGACAGATGGGACTGAAACGCGAGTGGAGGAAGAAATGCAACTTACAGTTTCTCGCTGCTTATGTCAGAGGGCTGGAGAGTCTTGCTGTCTGCCTCCGTGGCTGAGGGGTAACTCTGGCAACCCCCCATGGCGCAAAGCTAAGAGCAGAGCTGTTGGTCGTCCCGTCCCCACTTTTCCATCCCAAGCATACTAACCCACACACTTGTGCCCACTCCAGGCAGCATATGGTAACAACTGCTCCAAGACAAACATCTCTCAGCTCACGAGTGGATCCATAAACCCTCCTTTCCCCTCCTTCTTTCTTATAAACAGACAAAAAAAATAAAAGTAGTAGTCCAAGAGTTGAGGATCGTCTCCTGCGTGGAAGAGTGAAGTTCTCCAGCTGTCTGCCTCTCCTTTCGCTCCACTGATCCAGTGTCAGTGTGTATATGTCTCCTTTGTCTGGAGTCCCACACCCCACAGGCTCCTCCTCTCTCAGCTCCAAGCGGACAGGCAGGTTTCTCCACAACCCTGTTAAAGTACAAAAACAAAACTCCGCCTTCTTCCCTTTTTTTTCCCCCCCTCCCTCTGCATACATACTCTCCTCTCCACATGTATGCCCTCTCTACAGAGACAGCAGGCAGGTGCAGATGACAAAGTAAAGGTGTTTTTTTTTTTGGGTGCTGTAGATGCAGAAAGAGAAGGGAGGAAGGCAGGGGAGAAGAGTTGAAAGAGAGGCTGGAGCGACGGCAGGTGTGTTCGATACCTTGGCTCCACTCCTAAACTGTAGAGGAATGCGATGACATGCGTTATGTATCCGAGCCAAGGAATGGAAAAACACTACAGCAAAATGGACAGTGATGGATAGGAGAAAGAAAAAAAAAAAGTGTTGTGAATATGAGAAGGGTCTTCAGTTCCTCCCCCACTGTTACTTGAACTCATCTCACCTCCGCCTGCAGCACAGTTAAGATCTATGTGGCGGGAGGGTTTGTGTTGGCGCGAGGGTGCAGCATTAATTGTTAGTGAGGCGGACACGTGAAGGAGATGTACAGCGAGGCCCGGGAAGCAACATAATCCACCGGCTCACCTGCCCCTAAGGTAAACATATTCCTGCTGACAAAGACTGGCCCCCCCTCCCCTCTAACTCTGTTTGTACAATGTGTGTATGTAGGCTGTAAATGTGAGAGAAAACACAGGCTCGTGAGTCTTCTTGGTCTGACATATTTATTAGGGTCATATCTGAATGTACAAGCTAAATTGACGACAGGTAACAGACACATTACTCTCTAAATGAAAAAAAAGGAGAACAAAAACCAAAACACCAGCATCAGTCCACTTTACAAAAAAGAAAAAAAAAAGGGAAAAAAAGTTCTTATAACACGGCTGCCTTTCACTCCCCCCCCACCCTCCCCTCTCCCAAACACACACACACACACACACACATACACACACACACACACACTTGTAATAAGCTATAATGCGAGAGATTTTACATTTGAAATGGCCTCAGTTTTAGTAACAGACGGTGGGATGAAGTAACAATTGAACACCCACTGTCTTTCGTTTAAAGTTTTGGGAATACACTATGGGATACAGTGCAAACCCAAATGAGGTGAATGAGGCTAATGTGCAAACTTAATGGCACTTAAAAGATGACTGAAGGGACCTCATGCCATTACGCATAACATCACACCGTACCCGTAGTACGCCCTCATGGTGACAAACACACAGATGCACCAAAAAACACAAAGGTATGGGTCAGACGCAGTGCTTAGGTTTGGTGTAAGACGGGGTGATGTATTCTGACCCTCTACACACCCTGACAAAACAAAACAAACAAAATAAACAGCCCTGTTTTTCTCCTCCAACCCTGACTTACACTAACACGCCCTATCTGTGCAGTCCACTTCAAACAGCTCAAAGCGCCAAACGGATAAAAGCAAAATGGCCGTGGTCTAAGATGAATCCTAAAAGTCTTTCTTTGATGTGTGGCATCCTTGCCTACTGCTGATAACTCCCATAACACACACACACAAAGAAAACATGGAGGGATTAAACAAAGACTGCATTAGATAAATCTAGACCTGTAAGACCATTGCAAGAAAAGGAGGCTACTTCACAGATATGAAACCCAGTTGTACACTGGTGGGAAGACACACTTTGGCAGAAAGCATTGAAGAAAAAAGTACTCTAAAAGTATCTACATGATTCACTCATTCAAGTCAAACATTCCCACCTCTCTGAGTGGGGAATTATGTGGCGGCACTCGACAGCCACCAAATACAAACCAAAAAAGTGCTTCTTGAAAAAGTGCTTCCAAAATAAATACAACAATCTATGTAAATCGATCCATAGGCATATATGCAATTAAAGTCAACTCCTGCCCTGAGAAAGAGAGAGACGAGGAGAAAGATTAAAGTAAAGCATGACTGTCTGCCACACACACACTTAAAGGATACTTCTGGTTCATTACTACTCGGGTCTTGTTTTCATTGTCTTCGCTATGATCATATTTGTTCATGCAGAAGTAGCTAACTTATTTAAAAAATTACATTTAGTCATATTTGCTAAAACTGTAACTATACGCTGACAATACATTTTACAGATAACACGTGATAAAAATCAGACTCTTCTAAACAGAAGGAGAGCAATGAAAAAAATCTAGTTAAAGTATTATCAAATTACACAGTGGGGAGGAGTTTTGGAATTGACCTGGAGCTGTTTGGTTCTCGGTGACAATAAAGATTATTTCATTACAAAGACAGACTGTGCACAAATGAGTTGGAGCAGGTCTACACTGGAACAGTTTTAGCATTATTTTAATGCTCTCTGTGGGTTTTTATTCCCATTAAGATTCTTTAAAACCAGACATTTATTCTAAAACTGATGAATGAAAATAATAACCCAAGTCCTAATGAACCTGAATGATCCCTTAAATAAATAACACCAACGACATACAGCAGACTACCATTACCAGACTCAGATTTGCACACATGCACACTCCCAAATCTCCATGTAGGAAGCATGTAGCAGAGGAACAGGAACTGATGCTGGGGTAAAAACCGAAACAGACATCATTATTGCCTCATTTCAACAGTACAACACACACACAACACATACGTCGCAACCTGCAAAACAACCGCCTTCCCATACGTTGGATTTATTCCAAAAATAGATATAATGTATATATATACTGTTTACATTTATATTACGTTTACATATTACCAAGAATAGCCACAACCTAATACAGGTTCAAATTTCACAATATTACATTTAAACAGCTCTGGGGGTGATATGAGTCGGTATGTGCACATCACTGTGTCTTGTAGGGTTTTCTTTTCTTTTTTTGCACGTCTATAGATTTGGGGGTGTATATGTGTGTATGGCACTGTGTGTGTGTCTGTGTGTGTGTGTGTGTGTGTGTGTAAGTGTATGTGTGTGTGTGTGTTACACAGGTGTGCTTTCTTTGCATCTGCAAACCTCTCTTTTGACCTGAGAATACACTCTGTACCTCAGACAGAGCTCAAACACACACAAACACAAATACAACAGCACACACACACACCTCTAAACTATATGAGTCTCTCACAGGTTTGAGGAAGAAGCGACACATGATGCTCCCAAATCTGATGCTCCAAATGACCAGAAAGAGGTTTCATCTTCCACACGATTGTAGCAAAGAAATCTTACTTGAGAAATGATTTTAGTTAGCATGTATGAAAAAAGCCAAATTTCACTCACACAGCTGCACTAATAAGATGTTGGCCTGGCATGTACATTAAAATGCTGAAGAGAAAATGGCAGCTAGCTTTGCAAGCATCTTGGCTTTTGTAATCTTGGCTGATTATTTGAATACAGTTTTCTTTACTAAAGTGTAAACAGTCAAATGCGGATAGAAAAAAAAATCTGTGTGGCTGTGATTTAATGCCCAGAGGGCAGACATGCTCAATCTGAAATTCTGAGGCTGAATTTAATAACAGGTCAAATTTCAGACTTTTTGTTTTCTTAGGATTAAAGTGCCACAGCTAGCACTCAAAAACAGGTAAGAGTGTTTTCATCTTCTCCGAGTTCAAAAGGAAAATCACATTTTCAGATAGTTCATGTAACAGAGTTTGGCTTCGAGGGGTCTGGTGCACCAAAATGTTCTTTAAAAACACACATTCCTTTTTTAAGCGCTTCAGTTGCATTAATATCATGAAGGTGCAGGAGAGATCAGTAGTACCCTTGTGCAGATTTGTGTTATCCAGCATACATACTGTTAAGGGCTGTTTGACCTCAACACTCAGGAACTCCCATCCTTCGGACACAAAAAAGGGAATTGGAGGGCTGCTAATAGGAAGCAAGGGTGGCATGGCTGTGTGTTGAATGGGCAGGTATGAAGCTTGTTTGTGTGTGTGTGTATGTGTGTGTGTGTGTGTGTGCCTGTGACCCTGTGCTGCGTCGTTAGGCCGGTCCATTAGCAGAGGGATGCGTCTCTCTGTAAGTTAAGAATAATAATGATAAAAACATTACAAAATAATACGAAAGGAAAATTCACACACAGGTTTTGTTTGGAGATGAAGACAATATGGTTTGTGACCTCCACAGTACAGTTAACAACATCAGTAACAACCATTTCAACCAATTTTAATACTTTAGGGAAGAGGTAAGATATGGCAGTCATTTGTAATAGGGCTCAATTTTGAAAGGGGGCAGGACATTATTTTGTAGTGGTATGCAAACATACACATACATACTTACTGCGTGGCAGGAGCCGACTGGTTTGTTGGACTGGTGGTAGCTGCACTGGGACAGTCTCCGTGTTTCTTTCCTTTCTTGCTTTCCTTCTCACTGCCCTTTCCTTTGTCTTTGATGAAGAGCCCCTCCACTGGCACCTTATCTGCATCACTGCACAAAAAAAAACATAACAAAACAAAAACAGGATGAAACTCAAACAAACTACAGGAATATGGAGGGATTGTCACCTGAACTAAAATCATTAGAACTGCAGGTGCCAGTCCTTGCTAATGGCTAAATTTCACCGCAGTTGTCACAGAGCAAACTGTGCATCCACTCTGCCAACATACTGCTGGCAGCGACTGAAAAAAACAAAATCAAAATGAGTTGGGGCCACAGTTGCTAATTCCAATTCTTTAATTGTAGCATGCTTTAAATTGTGGGTGGGTGCAGTGTTTGTTAGTAAGGTATATGTGTTGATTTGTTAGAATGTAGATGTAGGATTGGTAGCTCTTCATAGCATGCTATCTGACATACTGTTAGTAGTGTGGGCACTCTGAAAGAAAACAAATCAAGTTGAGTCTTATCAGTGTTATGACGCAACGTATCTGCTGAGTGGTCACACTGCTCACATCTTTTGGTGTAGCTGAAGGAGATAACAGACCACCATTCTGTTTCGAAAATGCTGAGTGGTCTGATTCATGACAAGGGGCGTCATTGTGGCCAGCGATTTTTGAAAGTTACAAGGTCACTTTGAGACTTTGGGGTAAGCCTAGCATAGGTACAGAGGATCCCCTACTAGTCAAAAGTTGTGGGTTAGTATATTTTCATGATGAATTAAGCTCGTCCTGCATTATGGCACAAGGAACTGTTACATCGCATCCTCTTAAATGCAACAAGCAAATGAAAACATGTGGCACATCTGTTCTCATGATGGCCCTTTAAACCCTGCAAACACATTCCACACTCCAAAGCGGAGGACCTCGAGCACAACATACCGTCTGACTGCTGGTCTGAATACTCTGGAGTCAAGGGGAGATGAAAGAGGAGGGGACAGACAGGAGGAGGGCGATATCAGAAGAAAAACAGAGAAGGTGGAGGTAAAATTGAGTGGGAAAAAATTTGGAGGGGAAAGGGGACAGATGGGCTCCATAAAAGCATTTGAAAGAGAGGGAGCACACACACGGCACAAATCAGCACAGAGCTGAACATCATCTAAGTGTGTCTACCTGCTGAAGACTGCCCTCTCATTTTTGGCGTCCACCGTGAGCCGAATGGTCTCCTTGCCAGCCCCCGTGGTGATTGTCTCCGTAGTGACAGTCTCACTGGTTGCAGACTCAGTCTTGCCTTCCTCTTCGTCGCTGTCTGAGCTGCTGGAAGAGGAGCTGTCTGATGCCACCAGTGGAGCTTTTCTTGCGACGCACACACTCCACACACATGCTAGGAGGAAATCATGTGGCATTAACATGGACGTATGTTCATTTCACTGGAGAAGTCAACTCATTACAGAGTAAGACATTTAAAGGCCAGCCAAATGAAAATAGTGCCAGAATTGTTATAACACATATGATGTAGTGACCATAGTTTCCAAAACATTCATAGATGCATTTTAATAATGGCATGAAAAAAAGTGTATAAATATATATAAACATGCCCACTTTCATGTTTTAATTTTGACCAATTTAGTACACTTTTGTATATTGTATTAATGAAAATGATTGAATATTGAATATATTGAGTAGCCATGGGACACCAACTTACGGTTCTGGTTTGGTTTGGTGTTGTCTGATCCGCTGAGCTCCGAGTCCACAGGAGAGCTGCATCTGGGTCCTGTTTCAGAGCTGGAGACATAAGTCACATAGATATAACAAAACAGCCAAGAAACCACAGACACATAGCCAATGATATTTGGTACTGATTTCAAATTTAATTGTTGGTGGAATATACTGGATATTATCACAGAGGTTTTATCATAACAGGCAGTTTCTCAAATTAAGACGACACCCTGACTCACCAACAGAAAGGCTGGAAGTCGGTGAACTTGGCCCAGCCTTTATCCTCTGCCTCTGTGGCAGCTGGTTGGGAGTCTGGAGTATCCCAGGCTGAAAAACCCACTCCAGCAGCAGGAGCTGTCGAGTTCACTGCCCCAAAGTCTGCTATCCAGCCTGTGCCTAAGTATGAAATACACCATACTCTCCATGAGCACACGACCTAGGGCCAAGAATTTATGCGTTACAACACAATATAATATTTTACCACTCTTTGTTGCCTCGCCCTGGTCCTGGCTTGAGAATGGATCCAGGTCATCTCTGTGATCCTCTCCCTCCTCAGAGTCTGAGTCGTCTGCTCGGTCGGAGGTCTCCGTGCCAGAAGCTGCTGTCCTGTCACAAGCTTTTACTTGACTCTTGGACGATTGTGAGCCACCGAACCTAAAATAAAAAACATTTCAGAGTTTGATTGAGCAATGTCAACTAAGTCACATGTATTATGCAACTGGAATAAATCATTCCAAAATATCATGTTGAGTGTATTGGTATTTGCTGTTGTGTGTCTACCTGTTACGGGACTTGGTTTGTGTTGCAAAGTTGATCTCTTTCTCCTCCCAAATGTCTTCTTCATCATCATCAAAGGCCTGAATCCTCTCCTTGGAACAGGCCTCAAATACAGCTGTGTTAGCCTGCCAAGGACAGATGGACAAAATCAATTTGTTCCATTTGTCTGTTCAGTTTAGTCAAGAGTCAGAGCACTAACTGACAAACGCTAAGATGTGGGCTAAACCTTAACCTTGAATTTACCAATATTTTCCAAGTTGACAGTGAATCAAATGACTGATGTAAAAGGAGAGTATGTTAGTGTTTGCCTGGTAACTTTTTTTTTGTCTGGTGGCCTTAAATTCATCATCATGATTCATTATGCATCTTCTTTTAGAATTAAAATAACCATTTATAGCTCCAAAATGTTACATAAATACAACCTCACAGAAGATATATGTGAATAAAACTGTATGAAGAATCTTAAAACTCACGCTGTCCTGGCCTGCATCAATGTTGATATTGATCTCCGCAATCCGGTCAAACGTTGCCCTGCAATAAACCACAGAAATAACTTAACTGACACAGTAATAATAGTTGACTGTCACACAGATAAATGTCAGTTTATTTACCCAATGCTGTCATCGTGATCGGTAAACTCCTCATCATTGAAGCCAAACTGATCTACAAAGTTAGCCGTCATCTGCTGGATCTGGTAATCTGAAAAAGCCTAAAATGCCAATCACAACTTGAATTAGTTCACAATATCTCCTCACAGAAGCATTTAATGTTTTTGTCCATGTTTGTGTAAGTGTACCTGCTGTAGTGTCAGTTCTTTGGGGAAAGGGCTCTCCATGTCATCCTCTGAAGAAGGACGTGGGTTTCCAGTGCCAACCTGAACACACATTTGTGTATGTTTGTAATTAAAACAGTTATTATACACTATGGATAAGTGTGTGTATGTATGTGTGTTTACCAGGTCTATGGTGTTCTTCCTATTGGTTTCTGACAAGGTCTGGTCCACAAAGGTTTCCCAGCGCCCCCTGTAGTCTTCTGGCAGCTCTACATCAAAACACACAAGAGCACAGGCATTAATAAATAAATATTCAAGCAGAGCTGTGATTGTATAAATTCCACCCCTTATAGTCACTTTTTTTACAAATATGAATTCACACACACCTGTGATGAGGCTGCTAATCTGTGCATGAACTGGGCCTTTCTCTAGGTTATGGACTACAGTATTGGCAATCCTGGTCAGATGTCCCATATAGCCTCTTCTCATGCCACCCTCTGACCTGAACACAGAAGTAGCACACTTAGAGAACAACATATGCTACTGCCTGTTTGCAAAAAACAACATTGTGCTTTAGTTCAAATGTTCATACTGTATTTTGTCATTCTCTTCCCAAGACTCTAGAATCCTCTGAACAAGGTGGCAGTGCTGAAACAACTGTAGAGGGACAAAGATGCAATCAATTAAGGCTTTAATTTCAAAAAGAGCCTGTAGATCAAATGTAATCTAAGCATCTTGCCTCAAATACAAGCCGAGACACCTACATGAGTCACCATTAGATTATGTGCAGAGTTTTCAGAGGTGACTGGAGGTTCTAAAGGGGTTTCAGTCAAAGCCTGCTCTTGTGAAGCATCCTGATGAGGCTTGAATTTTTCCTGGGACCCCAAAGCAGGCTGGAGTCTCATTTCATGGGCACAGGGCCGGAGGATGGCGGCAACACAAAGCTCCACCTGGAGGTGCAGGAAGTTGTTCCATGTATACTTGAAGAACAAGTCCTGAGAAAAAAAGGGACATTTACTGCAAATGAAACAATGCAAATGACATTGACTGTGAATGTGCAATACATTCACTTGTCTCACCAGAAGCAGGTCCATTGTGTTGAGTCGACAGAGTTCCTGTGCTACAACTGCATGACTAGCAGAGCTGGTGTACAGCAGAGAGGCCACCAGTCTGGCTACATGCAGACGTGTGTTCCCCAATGGCTCCTCCAGCACACCCAGTGTAGTCAGCATGGGATTTCTCTTGAGGTTCACAAGTAGAGGGCAACTATAAATTATACTGCTGTGCTTTTTATTAATTAACGACCATTACATATATATTGTGTGTAACAAGTTAGCTCATGCACAACAGCTAACATTAAGTTGTACAGGCAATTATTTCTTTGTTTATGTACCTTGGGTGGTGCCAGAAGCAGCTGGTGGAAGTGTTTCAGGTGCGGCTGGATGGCCAACAAAATGCTGCTGTTAACAGTATAACTTCTCTCAAATCCCTGAGCATCCATCACACCATCCACCCTATGGTAATAAACACAGGTCAAACACATATAAGCACATAGAATGTTTAATACACAGAATATGACACAAGAGAGATATGGTCAGCTTCACCCTGTTTAAATTAGCTTGGAAGTCTCACACTCACACAGGCCTCCTGATTTCCAGTAGTGTGAGAAGGACTTGAATCCCATTGACGATACAGCTCTCAGTACTCTCCCCTGAGAACATATTCTGCAGCAACTGCTCCACACACTCCTGCCTGCAGAAAGACAATGAAGTATGTCATCGCCCGCACATCCTATAATAAGAGCATGTGTGTGTGTGTTTTTGTCAGACTTACGACTCCAGCACTGTCAGCAAAGGGTCGGGCTGTGAAATCTCTTGGAGCTGATTGGCCTGGTCTCTGCTCAGACGAATGATGTCGCACAAAGTCTGAGATGCGTTGGACTGCCTCTGTGAGAGAAAAAACAAATCACACACATATGATAATAGGGCCCTCTAAATAGTCTTTTTAAAGAGTCTGTGAGTGCTGTTGGGGGGTTGTTTTATCACAGAATATACCTCTTCATCTCTCTCAGGGTGAATAAGCTCTATGAGTCTCTGGGCCAGCTTCTCTTCATTCAGCCACTGTTGAAGAAAACATCATGTCCATAACTGCATAAAAATATCTGTGCGTGCAAATGTGTGTCCATTAGTCTCATACAGTAAGTGTCTCAAGCCGAAGAGGGGGTGGCTCCACGCAGCTGATAAGTCTCAGGAGCACATCCATCATGGCGGATGTATCAATATGCTTCAGGACCAAGGAAAGGAATCCCTCCTTCCGCCGCAGGAAACTAATCACCTGAAAAAAGCAGAGAGTAGAGGAAACATCATGACACAATATACAAATACATGTCATCAAGCATTGCCATAGAGATTATTTGTGAAACTGAAAAAATGATTAGTTTGAGCAAGTGGGGTAGTGTTTCTGGAATTACATGGTTCTTAAATGTAAAACATATTTCAAACAAGTAGATATTTCAAAACATCATTTCATAAGCTCTGTCAGCACAAATATTTCAGTAACACCTAACTTAGCGTACTCATTTAGCTTCAAGGTTGTGCATTTTAAACCTGTTGCCAACATTAAGTGTCAATCAAGTGTCAACTCATTACAAGTAGACTGATAAGATAGATGTTCTCAGAGTTGCCTGGATAAAAGTCTCATAGGGAACAGGCAACATTAATTCTGAAAAGTGAATTAATTAAACCCAGGTATGCGCAGAATTACAAACAAATTAAAACTACATATTATGCAAATATTGTGTAGCTATTACTGTTGTCTCATACAGTAAGTGTCTTGAGGCTAAGTGGGAGCAGCTTCACACACAATTACAAACTGACATTGTGGACATCTTCAAAAACCAGCTCAAGACAACAGTCACCTCTGTGTATTTTTTCTACTTGACTCTCTTTTATAGTGTTTTGTGGCTGTATTTAGAAGCAAGTACATCAAAAACCTTTGCACAGAAAAATAGAAAGTGGCATGATATCCACAGAACTTTTTTATTAAGTCGAGCAAATAGCATTTGAATCATGAACCAAAATGAAAGTCAAAGTTATTTTAGGTCATCAGAATGACTTTAAATCATCCTCCAAAAAAGGACAGCCCTTTTGACCTTAACATCCTCAGGCCCTTACTAATGGGTAAAACCTGAACAATATGCACTGATTTGCCTGTTGGCATTTCAAAAGAAATAAAACTTTACAGCCACGTTGGATCCAGGATAATTCTCAGCATGAGCAGTTTCCATTGTATTGCTGTAAGCACCTCTGAGACTTTATGAATTAAACCATTACAACACAAAATCCATAGCCTGTATTTATGTGTGTGTGTGTGTGTGTGTGTGTGTGTGTGTTACCTGCTCAGTCTTCCGCGTGATGAGGTTTCCAATTGTCTTACTAAAGAAAGATGCCAGGAGGGGGTTAAGTGGGGACGGCTGCTCCAGGAAGGCATAGAGAGTTTCCAGCAGAGGCTCCTCATTACCCAGCTTATCATTGATCACTCCCACATCACATGTCAACAACTCACACGCTATATTTGGATACCTGTGATAAACAAAGAGAACACACCTGGCAGTGGAAATCAATCCTCAATGTGCTAAATTGGAAAATGTATGTATATTACGGGATAAAAAAATAAAATAAAATAAAGCAGATTTAGACTTCAAATGCATGATTAAGTTAAATAGTTGGATCAAGAACTTTTTTTAAATAAATCTGAGTCTATGCTATAAAATGGCAGGTAAGAGATATGATGTAGTGCAGCACGAACAACATGCACTTTTCCCCCTGGATACAGTACACTACATCAGCACTTTTTCCAAAACCACCTACTTGAAGCGCTTGGTCTCCTCTACACCAGCAGGGGGCTCTGTGGTTATCATACGCACCAGCTCCTGCATGCACTGGTCCTGGCACAAGAACAGCAGAAGTCTACAAATCCAGAACGATGAGACAAGAAGCACCAGTAAGCACCAGCAGAAATGCAGCAATTCGAATGTGCTGCTCTCACACGAAAGCCAAACAGCAAACAGACCTCCTGTTCTGTGCTTTGCACTCCTGCAGCACGTCCTCCTCATCCATGAGCTCAATGAGCGTGACATCCTCCTTGTCCAGCAAAGCCTCCAGGTGAGAAGATGTGTGCAGGTCAAATTTCCAAAACATGGCTGATGTCACTGGCAAGTACACTTAGCTGTTGACCAAAAGAAGATGGGGCCCACAAGTTGATAAGTGGAACTATTTATTTTACTGTTTGTATGTATGTTTTTTCTAAGAATTATAAGAAAGTCAACTGGAAATGCTTCAAGTTCTGAAAGACAGTGTCACCTCTCATCTGACAGGTTTCTTCAGTTCTCAAGCAAAGCAAGCCTAGTTAACTTTCTCAGAAGTTTTTATAACCTGCATGACAATGTTGACAGGTGCACAGATGGGTGCTCTCACGTTTGGACAAGGAGTAGTATCCTCAGTCAGAGCTTCTTAGACAGCCATTTGCCTTATTGACACAGGGTGGCCTGGGCATCAATCAGCATTAGCAAATTCCCAGGATAAAGATGCAAACATGCCTACTTCACTCATACCAGTCCCAGACACACAAACCCAGGAGAGAGTGGCTTCTACCTGGCAAGGAGAAAGCACAAAACAACAACTGTTAGAGAATCATCTCCAGGAAGACTTTGCTCCGTCTTCCATGGAAGAGTTTAAGTGAACGTGAGTGCGGGGACCAGCCTTGCACTACTCTCTGGGAAGGGCAGGAAGCAATGTAATTGAATTAGTGTTGCACATCTGTGTATTGACATCATCCATCTCGCTTTGTGAACAGCCTGGTATACACAGTTACACAAACAGTAACAACTGGATCAGGAATAATGCTGTCATAAAACATAAATAAAACAACTGCCTGCAAAAAAATAGCCAAGAAAAATAATTAGCCTCATTGTGTGATTTTAATTTTTGTATTTAAAGAAAACAAAAGGTGCAAAAGGAGGTTTGTGGAACGACCATTGAATCTAGCTGACATCTGTTGCTTGAAAGTGCAAAGTTGAGAAAAGCTGTGGTGATGATGACAGTTAAACACGCTTTTAAAAAAGGTAGAAATTGACCTTACACCCCCCTAAACCAAATCTCTCTCTATCTCTCTCTCACACACTCACACGCAGAGTTAAGGATCCACCTTTATTAATACATCCTTTATCCACCTGTCCATTATCCATCTGATTAAGCAGCTTATTCCCATGCTGAACACGCCGCTGACCCATTGTTTATGTCTTGATTGTGGTTTAGGCCCCGCATGAAAATGGACACGATCTGACACCGCAAAGTCAGCAGTCACACACTGAAACACGTGAGAGATATATCCTTTTACAGTGTTTAAAAAATAAAAATTGAGACATGAACTCATGTTGCTCTTATTTAAACACCGTTACAACCGATTGCATAGCGGTAAAGATCTCCTGTATGTGCAGCACTGCGCTGCCCATCTCTTCAACAAACACGCAGCGGGATAAACAAACAGGTGTCTTAAAGCTCAGACAATAAACTTGAGGAATTCATCTCTCCCTCGCAGATAGCTTGATGTTAAATTCACACAGCAGCAGCAAAGAGCCGCGGTCAGCTTTACAGAGACGGGCCTCTCCGGCGTCCTTAAATGAGCCAGTAACGGTTACTGTCAGTTTAGTAATGTCCGCCAGTAATTACAGGCTAACGGTTACATGAGCCGTTAATTACCGCTAACCAGTTAGCTGGTAGTTATGGTAACTTAACGCTAACTTAGCATATTACCAGTGACCAACCTCCGACAGTAACGATTCCAGCGCTTACTGGCGGTGCCTTTCCCTAAACCCCGCACACTGAGGCTCAAACACACTAGAAACGTCTCAGTCCTGTCGCCAATGTATTAAGCACTGTACCGGCGGCTAACGGTATTTAGATGACAAAAAGGCAGGTGTGTTGTTTATCGCGGCTGCGTGACTAATGACGGTGTCCTCCAGAGTCAGAGCTAGTTAGCATTATGTCTTCTGACTGCCAGGCAGGCTTCAGGTTTCGTTAAGGTGCATGAATATATTTTTACTCTCAAAAAGAAAAACGGCAGCTGTTACCTTTTATCCATCATTTTTTTTCATCAGTCATCATCTGCAAGCTGAACGGCGACTTTGGCTGTCAGGTCACCCGGAGGCCCATAGCTGGCTGTTCACGACTGCGTTGTTAGCTCGGCGGTGCTACCCCCCCTTTTCCTCCCCGGTTGCAATGTCATTTACTCCGCCGTTCACACGGAGCTTCGGCCTGCCGGGCGGCAGTGCTGACACTGTCCGGACTGCACTTCGGGCAAGGCAGGCGGCAGGCAAAGAAAAGAAATCTGTCAGATTTGGAAATCAAAATGGCGGATACCTAAAACGTAATCAAAAGTTCAGCTGTCCATCAAGTGTGTAAACACGAGAGCGATGTTTTATCCCCTGTCAGGAGCAGGGTGATACAGCGCCGAGTGCTGCAGTGAGATGTGACGTTAAGATGCGTTCCTCACTATCAAAACAGTCTGTCGCAAGGAAAAGTAAACCATCTTTCTACATTAAAATCATGGTAAATAATATACAATGAGCCAAAATGCTAATTTAGACCAAATTATGTCACTATTATAAGAAATCGCTTTGCTCTGGTGACAGTGCGTCAAGTGTTAGGGACTGACCCTCAGTTTCTGACCTAAGATTTGGGTGGAAAAAGCCTAGGGATCGTCTCAATAAAAGCAAATTCACTATGGTGAAAATTAATTCAACTCAAGTAAAAGGCCTGGATTAAACATAAATATTTAAGTAAAGAAACAAACGTATTGTAAACGAAGTTTGCCAAAGTGAACGTATAATTGATTCATATACTTTGGGATAGTTTGATCTAAAAAATGCAGAACAGTAATTAATTACAAGCTATAGCTGTGAAATGTGTGTGTGTGTGTGTGTGTGTGTGTGTG
>JAOXYL010000090.1:13815812-13827328 GCA_028564955.1 Terapon puta
TCTAAAAAATGCAGAACAGTAATTAATTACAAGCTATAGCTGTGAAATGTGTGTGTGTGTGTGTGTGTGTGTGTGTGACACATTTCCTATATCTATATATATATATATATGTAATTCATCTTGTCTGCCAGCTATATCAATCGCTGTTTGACGAAAACTAAGGTTTTAATGTACCGCAAGACTCTGACTGACACAGGATAAAAATTAGGCCACAGATTTCTACAGGATAATCTCCAGTGATGCTGAAAATATCCCAAGACACATTTTAGTCCTTATTTCATTGTTCCCTCTGGAGTGGCCTTTCACATTTACCTCCCTCAAACAAATGCTGCTCTTTCTTCAGACGGCCCCTAACTCCCTCTCTCCATCACACTTTATCCACATACAAACACAATGTCTGTCAAAGAATGTCAAACTAAAATAACTTAAATACAGGTTTGTAGCTGTAGCCAGTTTAATAGTTTTTTTGTTTTGCATTCTCACACTTTTTCACACTTTATGCCTTTGATTATTAACTGTAACAGAACCAGGATCAGCTTTATTGAGGTCTGAAGTGTGTCAATCTCAGACTAAACATAAATATATTCATATACTGGTAGAAATGGTGTGGACATAGAGAAAAAAAATGACTCCGTTTATTTACAAGGCTCTTACTGTACATACACAGTGTCTGTGTAGATACATGCAGTATAGAACAAGGACAAGATAATAAAAAAAAATAAAAAAAAAAACCCATCAAACTACTATATATACAGAGTAAATATACAAGCCCTGTAAGTGTTTTTGGGGGTAATATGTTTGCTTTTTTCTTTTCTTTTTTCTTTCTCGTTTTAGACATCAGTTTCCGAGTGGGTGTTTGTGTCTCTGTCGTAGTACCTGGCAGCTCTGGACCTTCCCAGCCGGTGACTCTTGCGGCGGCTCCTCCTCAGCTGAAGCTCCGCAGCAGTTTTCTCTGTGCAGCCGGTTAGCATCATGGCGAACGTCGTGGACACCAAGCTGTACGACATCCTCGGAGTTTCGCCCTCTGCCTCTGAAAATGAGCTCAAAAAGGTAAGCGACCACGGAAACAAAAGGTGATACCCGCTAGAGGAAGAACAGACTTGTTTTCTTTTTAAAAAGGTTGCCGGTGAAATGTGGCCTAGAGAGAAGCCAGTCAACATGAGCTAGTTAACTCGATGCTCAACGGCAGCTAGCCTAGCTTGTTAGCTAAGATACCTAGCGCAGTAGTTACTTTGCGGGACTGATAGGCACAAATAGGGAAAATTGCTTATTTGTATGGACGAATCTGGTTGCTGTGTACTGATAAGTGATTTTTGCTACTTGAAATGACAAGAATAGGAGTAAGGCGTCTAGAGAACCAAAAATACTCTGGTGACCACGAGTGTGATCACGTTAGCTTGCCGGCTACCAGATTATAGCTAGCGATATTCCAGTAAATAGCCGCCGCCGAATCGAGCAGAAACGGAGCGAGTAACGTTATCTTAACAAGTCACCCAGCTGATAATACCAACAAAATTGAATATCTTTCATGTACCAGGCGCTGATGTATCATGTAATAACGACTAAGTCCGGGTTGCATAGACGTTAAATAAACATTTGTACCCAAACTAACGTGGTTACTAAGCTATCGTTAATGTGTATTATGTAGCTTCTGGTTACTCGACGTTAGCAAGCGTCGCTCCAAACTCCAGCCAAAAATCATCTAGTTATGAAGGGACTTTGACCAACACATCTACTGCATCTGCCAAATATACGTCCAGTTATTTCACCATGTTTGTATTTTCCTTCATTTGTTATATCATTAACTATTCAAATAACTTCATACATTTAGTCTAAACTTAAGCAGTTGTGAAACAATGCTGGCTGCCTTTGTTGATATAAACGATGTTTTTTTTCCCCCATTAAAATGTTAACGTGCTTTTTTATGCAAATACGACGGTTTGATTCGTTTTCACAACCTTATTTTTTATGTCAAAGTGTAGTGCTTTTAGTTCTATGCTTTGTGGATTTGCCTGGAGGAAATGAAACGTTTTGAAATCCTGTATTGGCAAAGCAGGTAAACCATAAATGTCTTTTGGATATAGTTTTGTTGACATGATCTTCACACCAGAGGGTATTTTAAGAGTATCTAAGATGTCAAAGGCAGAGATGCTCCTGCTGGTGGCCTGATGTTTTTGACAGCAGACTCACAGGTCAAGCCCCCGGCTGGACAGTAGGAACAGTTAATACACTTAGTCAGTGATTGCCATTTAACACAGTTGGCAACATAGCTCACTGAACCCATACACCTTGATATTCCTTTTGTTACAGGCCTACCGCAAGTTGGCCAAAGAGTACCATCCTGACAAGAACCCTGATGCTGGAGACAAGGTATGGATGCACCAAAGGATGCTGTGCTAATAACAACGCCAACACCATAGTTAGTAACATCAACAGCAGCTCAATTGCTCAACAGTTGCAACCAAGAAATGATGTCAACTTAGTTTGTCATGGTTACACAGCCCAACTCTTTGAGGATCAACACAAGGTACAGATCAGAGTACAGATGAAATGGCTTGTCCCTCGAGAAAGGCACATGACATTTTGTTTTTAATTATTTGTATTGCTCTACAAATCAGCGAGAACATGACACAAGAGAGTAGACTGCCTTTGTAAATTCCTCTTGACTTTGTAAGAGGAGCACATCAAAAACAAAACGAGTTGGCCCTTTTCTGCTGTGATGTACCAATTTTTTTTTTCTGTGTCAAGCTGTCTGATTATTCCTATTTCTGTCTTTTCTTTTCCATTTTGCAGTTTAAAGAGATCAGCTTTGCATATGAGGTACTGACGAACCCAGAGAAGAAGGAGCTTTATGATCGCTATGGAGAACAGGGGCTAAGGGAGGGAGGAGGCGGAGGGCCCGGCATGGACGATATCTTCTCTCACATTTTTGGTGGAGGACTATTTGGGTTCATGGGGGGACAGGGGAGAGGACGCAATGGAGGCAAGAGGAGAGGAGATGATATGGTGCATCCTCTGAAGTAAGTATGTCACTCAAATGCAGGCTGGGAGCTCCAGGGGGTGGGTCGGACATAACGTGATTATGCACACATCCCATAACTGTTTTTGTTACACAGAGTTTCTCTTGAAGACCTGTACAATGGCAAAACCACCAAACTGCAGCTCAGTAAGAATGTGCTGTGTGGTGCCTGCAATGGGTGAGTCAAATGTTTCATTTTAATAAAAAACAACAACATATTGATATGTAGTAGCTTTGATGAAATGTGTAATTTTGTTAGACAGAAAATCCTGTTAACAGTGCTGTTTGCTTTTTTAGTCAGGGGGGTAAGGCAGGAGCAGTGCAGAAGTGTGTGGCATGCAGAGGGCGAGGAATGAGAATCATGATCAGACAGCTGGCCCCTGGGATGGTTCAACAGATGCAGTCTGTCTGCACAGACTGCAATGGAGAGGGTAATATGTCCAAAACACCTACACACTGACTGTCCATTTTAGAGATGTATGGATAATGGACAATAACAAGCACAGCAACTCAGTTTTTCAATCTCTTGTTTGTGTGTGTATGCAGGTGAGGTGATAAATGAGAAGGACCGCTGCAGAAAGTGTGAGGGTCATAAGGTGTGTAAGGAGACTAAGCTTCTGGAGGTACATGTGGACAAAGGCATGAGACACGGACAGAAGATCACGTTCTCCGGGGAAGCTGACCAAGCACCGGGTGTGGAACCGGGAGATATAGTCCTTGTGCTGCAAGAGAAAGAACATGAGGTAAAAAAAATCAATTGGCTTCTGAGATCAATTGTTTACTTACTTTACCATGGCTGAGGAAGTTTCGATTGTTATTTATAACAAACCTAAGCGGCACATGTGGGATTTCAATCCAAATCAGGAATTCCGCCGTGATGGCAGTGACCTTCACATGGTCCAGCGTATTGGCCTGGTTGAGGCTCTGTGTGGCTTCCAGATGACTGTCACACATCTTGATGGTCGTCAGTTGCTTGTCAAATACCCACCTGGCAAGGTCATAGAGCCAGGTAAGCGTATCTTCATACCACATTAATGAATTTTTTTCCAGTAGACATTTTGGTGAACAAAAACTATTGCATTGTTTACTGCAGCTATTAAGAGGGTGGTGGTGCAGACCTTTATTTTTGGGACAACAGATAAGTGTAAAAGAAAAAAAACACCCTGCTGTTATGAAAAAACAATCTACACTGACACTAATGGAGTGGAGGCTGATGCACTGGAACAACAGTAAAAAGGCTGTTAACAGGACTAAGCAACACCAAAAACACCAGTCATGAACAAAATTGTTGATACTTTTTCAGTACATAGGTTTACGTTATCTGCAGTAAACAAGCGATCTTATTGCCCAGAAATGATTGAAGCATGTAGTAGAAAAGCTACATTATTTATATATATATATATATATATATAATTATAATTATAATTTTGTTAGCTCATGTCACATTACATGTCTTGTACATTGCAAGTCATTGTGCCTGCAGAAACCACAGATTTATACTGCCATGAGATTCTTATTGCGTCTGCATGCCTTAACACCGTTTTTTGGCATGTATTTGTGTGACAGGCTGTATCCGAGTGGTGAAGGGAGAGGGAATGCCTCAGTACAGAAACCCATTTGAGAAGGGAGACCTTTACATCAAATTTGACGTCCAGTTCCCCGAAAATAACTGGATTAGCCCTGAAAAACTGAATGTGAGTGATAATTGTTAAAACACCCTGATTTACACTATTTTAACTCAAATGAGCTTGAATGATTTTGGTATAAACATGTATTTTAAGAAAAAAAAAACTATATTTTTCTTCCAGGAACTTGAGTGCTTGCTGCCTGCACGTGCTGACAATCCTGTCATCGCAGCAGACGCTGAGGAAGTTGACCTGACAGATTTTGACAGGAGTCAAGGATCAGGAGGTGGAGCCAGGAGAGAGGCCTACAATGATAGCTCTGATGAGGAAGGAGGCCATCATGGCCCAGGGGTGCAGTGCGCCCACCAATAGAAAGACTCATACATAATTACATGCACACACATAAAACGCATAAATACATGAACATCCTTTGAGTCCCATTGCTAACACCATTTATGACTTGACCCACGTACATGCACATTTCTCTTCATTCATGATTCCCATGAAAATGAGAAATACACAAATACATATACATATATATCCACCCCCCTCAGATCCATGGTGCCCATCAGTCAGAGATATGCTGGATGTGTGATGACCATTTTGTGTTTATGGACAGTAGTGCTCATCAATGCCTCCAGCAAGAAGGTTGTCCCACTCTTTGAGGTTCGCTGACTGAACTTGACTTGGACCTCCCTGTTTTCATCCTAGGCTTTTACCTTTCACTGTGGGAAACACCAGTCTAGTGTATAAAATGCAAATATTGTTGACTATCTTGTATAAGGTGTAGTTTAGTCTGTCACACACAAGCGCATGCTGCTTTGTTGCTGAACATCTTGCACATTTAGATCCAGGGTCTGGACACACTAGAGAAACCTGACACCACACCCGTTTAAGTTTCAGTGTGTCACTGCTATCAAAGTGCCCTGCTTTCATAAGAGCTGATCTGAATAGACCGAAAAGTGTGCTCTCTGCACAGCCTGCTGAGAATAGCACCTTTCAATCCATCACAACCTCCAAAAGTGAGCCATCATATTTGAAAATGGGGCTGGCTGTTTGCCCCCACCCAGCTGTCACATTACTATAATATTAAAGTCCTCAGTATAGCACCTGTCAGACCAGGTGCCATATTTTCTTAGTTTGGAATTTAAGCTTTTTGTCTTTGTTGGTTTGAATGTTAGTGTGTTCAAGACCAGAGAACTTGAACCTAAGTTGTGTTTGATTTGAGGACACACTTGGACGTTGTATGTATGTGTGTGTGCGCGTGTGTGTGTAATGCAGTGGCTCAGTGTGTGTGTGAGCTGCTGTGGAATGTTCTGGCTTATTAGGGTGATTATTTCTGCTTTGTGTTGGACTGCAGTGTGAGTGGACATTATATAGGGTCAATTAAAGAGGGAAAAAACAGAATGTTTATTTGATGAGAATCTCTCCCATGTAAACATTTTCCTTCTACTCACCAGGACTGAGAAATCCTCTTTTGCAGGAAAACCACTTGGCCCTGCACCAACCCTCTGTATTATACATATCTCCCCCATTGTAGAGTTGTTAGCCAAACCTGCGTCCTTTGACATGTTACAATATTCCCATCCACATAGACCTGTAAATAAATACAGCCCCAGTCCATAGGTGCATTCAAAGTCTACAGCAGTGTCCTTTCGTCTTGTCACATTATTTCTTATACAAGTGAGTGATGGCCGACAGTGCCAATATAAATGTTACGTTCACGTGAAGGGGAGCTAATGGAACCTCTGTAGACTGCTAACATGCACCTTTGTGACTCATTGTGTATGTAATTTAGGCCACAGGGGGTTCATATGTTCACAAATAAAGGGGGTCATTGATAAATGACGTTACTGTTGATGCTTATGTTTGTCAAGATGATAATTAAACTGTATAATAAACAGTCAATCTAAGTTTGAGATTTGTCTTATTTCATATCCGCAACTTGCATAGTTAAGATTTTTGTTGTATGTCCTTATATGACCACAAACGAGGTATCAAACATTATTGATCTGCAGCATCACACTTGGACAAAAGAATATTATTCATCTACTAGAAAACCTTGTGTCTAGTCATCAGGATTCACCTTTTGTATAGCATTTACAAGCTAGAAATTCCTTATTGAGAAATTAATTTAAGCAGCTTTAATTTTTCAATCTGCTCCGTCATCTGTTTCTTTACTGTGGAGGGAAACTGGACCCAGGAGCTCCTTAAATCCTGCAGTATTCCTAAAGGATTAAAAAAAAAGGTGAGGCAGCTTAATTTGTAAACAGCATTTCAAACAGATATGGTGAGTGCTTTATGTGTGCAAAATAAATCCTTAGGGCTATAGTCAAACAATAAGCAATAAAAACCACAATAAAGGTAAAGAAAATACAATAAACCAGAATTCTAAAGCGAACAGAGTGGTTTTTTGGTTAAAATGAATTAAGTGTTTCATGTTTCATTTAAAGTGTGTCCCATACCTGTCTCGTTTGGACTGCATGATACACGAGCGCTCTCTTCTCAGCTGCTCCAGTCGCTCTCTCACAACTGTCTTCTGCTGGTTCTTATCCTCCTAAAACGTCACAGTTAAAGGTCATAATACAAAACTTGGCATGTGCTGCAGAGTCATTCCCTCAATATGCAGAATTTCACCTGTGGCAGATCTTGCGTGAGGTGCCTCAGACGGTCTGTGTGTTTCAGGCCCAGCAGGTCTTCCTCTGCCTTCCTGTTCTGTATGATCGACAGACGCTCCTTAACCTGAGAGACAGAGTTACAGTGACATGTCAGGCCACCAAATCGGATCCCCTTCCCCATCATCCTGCGCCTAGAAATCCTGTCCATAAATATTGTGAACTGGACTGGTGACAAAGGGCAGCCCCATGGTCATAGGCCTTCTTCAGAGCTACAAAACACATATAAACTGGTTGAGCAAACTCCCATGCCCCTTCCATCACTCCACCAAGGGTAAAGAGCTGGTCCACTGTTCCACGACCAGGACGAAAAGCACATTGTTCATCTTCATCCATTGTTTGACTATTGGTCAGACTCTCCTCCCCAGTGCCCTGGTGTAGACCTTCCCTGGAAGGCTGAGAAGTGTGATCTCCCTACAGTTGGAACACACCCTCTTGTCCCGTTTCTTGAAGATGGGGAGTAGTGTCAACCAAGACAGCTCTACAGCATCCGCTGTAAACAGTGTGAGCCGGTTGCCATCTTCCCCTCAGGTGCCAGAGGGTTTGCCAGAATGTTTCCCTGGCCTCATCGAGCTCCTCCCTCGCCTGAGTTTTTGCCTCAGTGACTGCCCGAGCTGCGTACCGCTTGGCCTGCTGGTTCTGGAGTCCCACAGGCCATCTATGTCCTGTAGCCCCCCACATCTCTGGTGTCCACCAGCAGGTTTGGGAGTTGCCACTGCAACTAGCCCTAGCTGCCTTTGTGGCCACAGCTCATGGCCACCACTTCAACAATAGCGGCACGGAACAGGACCCATTCAGACTCTATATCCCCCACCACCCTGGGAAGGCAGCGGACAGGTTCTTCAGCCAGGTGTTCCCAGCAAACCCTCACTATCTGTTTGGGTCTACCAGGTCTGCCAGGTCTGCCTTCCCCTGCATCCTTCCCCGGGCAGCACCTAGCCCAGGGACCGGGTATTCTGAAGTGGGTATTCTGAACTACTGTTTGGAGCATAGCAACAAACAACAGTCAAGACCTGTTCCCCAACCCAATAGGTGCAGGAAATCAACTATTTCATCCACTGGGGTAAACCCCAAAGTACTGGCAGAGAGATGGAGATGGCTAATAATAGGCCCACTCCTACTCTCCTCCCTTCACCAGAAGCAACTCCAGCATAGACGAGGGTCCAACCCCTCTCAAGAATTTTGGTTCCAGTTTGTTTTTCCTTATTTGGGTCTTAGAAACCGCTCTTTGTCTGGTCCTTCAGCTAGAAGGACCTGGGGAGACCCTACCAGGGGCAAATTGCCCCTGACAACATAGTTCCTAGCATCATTAGGGCACTCAAACTCCTCCACCACAATAAAGTGGTAGTTCTAGGTGGATCTATGACATGAACATGCTTTTAGTTTAGTAGGTGAAGTTGTGCCAGAATTCTCTGCAAAATTTTTCTTCATTTTTCTCACCCTCAGCAGCTGTCTCTCTCTGTCTCTCTGCTGCCTCTGTTCGACCTTTCGCTGCATGTCCACCAGGTTGCGCATTGTCCTTTCTCTCTCCATTGCAGAGACTGGTTCTCTTGCTCGCTCTCTCTCAGTCAGTGTGGATTCCCTTATTGCCTCCTTCTCTTGGGGGCTGCGGTCAACCTGTGCAGAAAGGAACACTGGGCAGGTGATGTTTAAACATTTGACACAGATCAAATTTTGTGAGATTGTGTGATGGCAGACTTACTGGGCTGTATATCTGGTCCTTGGCGTGAGCGGGTTCGGACCCTCTGAGGTCCCATACCTCTGATTCTGTTGCAGTGGGAGAACTTTCCTCCAGCTCAACCGTTCCTCTCGCCACATCAGCTGTCTCATCGGTTAGCCTGGAGCAGAGGTCACCAGCATGCTGCTTTATCTCAGGAGAGTCAACGAAGACATGTGGCTGTAAATTCTGCAGTGTCTCTGCTATCAGAGCGTGTGTTTTCAGGTCACATTCAGTTGGAGCTTCTCCTCCATCTGGTTGATCAGCTATTGCTCTCTCCTCCAAGGTTAACTAATGAATATATAAAAAGGAGAAACTCAGATCCATGACAAGGTAATATAATTTTTATGGTCTGCTTTACACCTACTGCGTTGCACTGCTGGTCAGGGTGATCCTTCAACAAGGTGGAGTTTTGATTTTCTATGTCTCTCTCTCCAGAGGTCTCTTGTTGTAGGTGTTCAGCTGTGCTGCTCACATCGCTTGGCTGGGCTCGGGTCTCCAAACTGCTCCCAGCTCCCTGACTCTGTCTATCCTCTTCCTCATAGTCAGTGTCCTCCTCTGGTGGTTTGCTCCAAGCAAGAGTGATTAGCGAGCCCTGTTTCTCGTAGATTGTTGTACTGCCCTCTTCTTCGTGGGCTCCTCCATCAAGCTCAAAATCCTGATGAGTATTACTTGTTGCGTTTGATACACACAGGATCTCCAAGTAGGGAAGGTCCTCCATGGCTGCTCCACAACCTATAGGAGAGGAGGATGCAAAGTGTTGTAATGGCAGCGGTGTGTAATGGCAGCGGTGTGTGCATGCTAATCTGTGTTTTCCTGTGTTTGCACTACCTGTACAGACATCCTGTTTGTCAGCTTGTTGCCCATTCAGTTCTCTGCTGGCCCTTCTCGTTGAATCAAGTGCCGGAGCTTCAGCCAGCCTACCACCACTTTTCTGAGCATCGACTTGTCCGCTGCAGCAGGACTGAGCTGTAATTTGCTCATTGGTGCTATTATCCATCAGGTTTGGAGTGAGTATAGTGCCTGAGGTAAGGGGGGCATCTGACACCAGGAGCCAGAGTGGGCTTGTGTGGTGGTCTGCTTGAAGTTCAGATTCATACTTGTCTCGCAGAGCTTGGACATGCTGTGCACTCTTATAGAAATATGATTATTATTCAAACTGTCAGAGAGTGTTTTATTATAGGTTATTTGGATTGGATGCCGTTGTCATCTTGACTCACCTTGTCCATCAGTGTTGACAGTAACGCAGAAGCTTGGACCTCCTGGAGCTCCATCAGATGGATCAACAGAACCAGGGAACAATCCTCCAGTTGCTGTTGAGACCACGTTCCAGGTTTGCTGTTTGTGTGGGCCTGCGTCTGAGTCTGGGGTTGTTGGAGTTGTGGTTGAGGGTTTGTTTTCCATAAGGGGGTCTCATTGTGTGTCCGTAGGCCATTGTGGATTTGTCTCAGCCTTCTTATACAGCTTTTTCTGAAAGCAGCTTGCTCATGACTATCTGCATACAGAAATGAAATACAGAAATACACATAAAAGAGGGGAATACAAAAGAAGAAACCATTCAGGAACATGCAGCAGAAAAATAAGAAAATATTGATTAACCCTCTTTTGGAGGCTCTTTGCAACTTGGTACTTGCAAATCCTCTGGGAAGACCCCGTGTACCAACTTGATCAGGTGCTTCCTCTCCTGTTCCTGAGTCAGCACCAGCAACTGCAGCACTGCCTGCGGTGACAGGGCCAAAGTATTTCTGTTCTGCTGCAGATAAAAGTACTGAAGCACTTCTCCTTTTAGCATGCATAGCTTATGTCTCAATCTGTGATCCATGAGCAGATTTACAATACCTGCTGCGGTGATACTGAGATAGAGTCTGTCTTTTGCCCTTCCGCTGCACCATGGAGCCACAGGGCCACCTGCTCCTCTCTACATGGACTTTTAACATGTGGCCTGAAGGGATACATCATGACACAAAGAGCACACAATATGTAAAGGGCATGAGGCTAGTCCTGGTGATAGTGAGTGTATTTTCTCTGTTTGTTGGCTCACCATGTCTCCCAGGACTGCCGAGCTGCCAGAAGTGCGCCGTAGGACACTTTTTCTCTCTGAGCTCTCAGAGTTGCCAGCCTGATATTTAGACTCAACAGTGCCAGGCTCTCTCTGTCCAGCCTGGAGGGCAAAAGATTAATGAATTAACTCATTCCAGATCTCTTTATAGCCACATATAAGTCTATGTGTGTCAAATCTTGCATTAATGTTAACTTGCTTCAGGTGCAAGGTGAGCAAGATCATACAGGAAGTTATTAAAAATATTATGAGTATCAGATTTCAGATTTCCTTTATTGGTCCCACCGTGGGGAAATTTACAGTGCAACAACAGTGAAAAACACACAGACATATTATAGAATAAGAACAACAACAATAATAATAATAATAATAATAATAATAATAATAATAATAATAATAATAATAATAATAATAATAATAA
>JAOXYL010000090.1:13860817-13877505 GCA_028564955.1 Terapon puta
AAGGGAAAGAGGGACCCACTGCAGAGAGGCTGTGTGGCCCAGGGCAAACACCCTAATGTGGTGAGCCCCTTAAACTGTATAATCTAGTTTCATATATACTAAGATTCACTGGTTGCTTCATTCGATTGTCTGAAATATTCTCTGCTGCATTTCCTCCCACAGAGCTTACGGTGGTTCCAACTGGTGAGTTATTTATGTACTTATGAAGCTAATGCTATTTTTTGTCCTATATTTACTGTTCTTTTCCTTAATAAACTCCTCAATGGACGTTTAATATGGACTGTCCTACTACAGTAAATGTTTGACAACAAAAGGTTCAACTTAATTGCTGTTTCCAAAGATTCAACCACAGGATTGACTTGCCAAGTTGTCATGGAGATGATTCACTGTCACATGCTTGGTATGGAACATGACATTACAGCAACCATCTTTTGGACAACTAGGCAATTCCATCTGTTGATGAAGACCTAGAAATGCAGTCAAAAGTGCTTTTCTTTTTTCAAATGTTGACCTGGAGACTGTGGTTGCTCTTCAGGTGAGTCACCGTAGCGCCATGCCACACATGGAGGAAGCACGCTACAACAGCGAAGAGTATGGAACCTGCAATCCCTCCTTCAGTCTCCCAGACAAACCTGGCATCTACACCCACCAAGACCTCCCTCACTGCAGAGGTCTCGTTCCACCCAGGACGGTGGCTGCAGTTGACACGAGCATCATCTCCACCGAAACTCTGCGCAGCCCAGTGAACTTCAACAATAACGTTTCCACACCGACCAAAAGTCCCTCCAGTTCACCCACTTTTCACCCAACCGCTGTGGATGTGAGCCCCCCACACATGGATCACGACGCTACTCCCAAAGAAAACATTGGTTCAGCAAGTACACCGATGGAACCGTCTGAGGCTCTACCTGAACCCAGTCCCAGCCCTGTAACCCATGACGCCACTGGCACTCCACCGCTCACCTGTCCTGATTCACAAACAGCCACTAACGATGACCCTTCTGACCCCGTCACAAGCCCCTCATCTCAGTCCAGTATTCCATGCAGTCATACCCGAATTGCCTTAGCAGAAATAGACAAGCCCTTCCACAAACCTAGGGTGAAGACGCCCCCATATTCACCTTTACAGTCCTCACACCTACACAAAAAGGAGAGCACACCCCCAGTTACCCCAGAGCTCACACCTCTAAAGGCCAAGCTGGTGCACATAGATACGTCTCCCCTCGATACACCCCCAGTAACACCGCAAGGAGTGCCGATGACTCTAAGCGCAGAGGTGGACCAACCCTCCACATCACTGGACCATATAGATCAACTGGACCACCCTAGTGAGCCGCCTCAGGACAGAAGGCCCTCGACAAACTCGGGAAACACACAGGACAGTCGTGGGATGGGGGACGCGGACGATGATGGCTTTCTGGGAGATGAGGATGCGGGCAAGAACAGTGAGGGTGAGGATGAGTTGGAACCAGACGAGGAAGAGCTGCTGAGAGTGCTGGCACGCTGTAATCCCATTTTCATCACATTTAGTAAGTGATGTCGCCACGATCCTGCAGGCACTGACAGCCACGGGCCAGATGGCAGAGTGGAAGTGATAAGATGAAGATTGGTGACACGGATGGTGGACACGTCTTTAAGCAAGAGAGAGAGACACTGCCGTTATGCTGTAGAACGGCTGACACAAGCAAGAAGACAGAATACAGATGTACAGCACCTGGGCCATATGCAAGAAGACCTGCATTATGTTCACACACTGTACATTTAATAATACACTATTATAATACATGATGTTGCTCCACTTACATATAGTGTGCGTAGACAACAGGAATGAGTGTCTTTGACAGCACAGAGTTAAAAAAAACTTAAAATCAAATGTATCAGTGTAAATTATGAATAGATTATTCAAGACACAGCATTCACTGCATCATTAGTTCGAGAAGAATAACCTAAATGAATCAAATATAATGTCTGTGAAGGTTTATGAATAAAACAAGACTTTTTAAAAATGTAAATTCACATGAAATCACACTGTTTAGTAAACTGCTGGAACCATGGCCGTTTAAACCAATGGAGAAAGTGTCCTGAGTGGTTCGGGGTAAATTAGTAATAGCATAATGGTATGGTACCTTCAAAACTCTCACATAGCATACGGCAGCATTCATTATTTTGTTATGCCTACTTTACACACTTCCTCAGATTTTTCTTTGAACATAAGTAAAGTTATTGTCTGAAAGAATCAATGAGCCAAGAGTAATTATTAAGGATTACGCACAGGTGTAAAGTGTGTGATGGGCCCACATGAGCGGAGCGGTGGGTTGCACGGTTAGACATGGGGTTTTTGTAACAGTCAGCTAACGTCTCTGTTGTTTTTTGCTCTTCTGGAGGAGAACTGAAGGTTGGGTGTTTTTTTTTTTATTTTTAGTATTGCGTTCAAATATCAGCAGTCTTTTGTCTTGAATCACCGACTCCACCTTGAAGTAATGGTTCAAAGTTTGGTCAAGGTTTGGTGTGATTAAGTTAACAATCAGGAACAGCTTAGGAACTGCTTCTCTGTCCAAACAACTATGACAGTAACCATAAGATCAAACAGAGTGCAAACTGAGCTGACAGCTACGCACACATTTGCAGCACTTTGTGTCTCTCACACAAACTGTGACAACAAATTGTGTTAGCATTACTGTTACTCAAGTCACAGGGCTAAGCTGATTCCCAAGGATTAATACTTGCTCATGTCTTATAAACCCAAAATGTTGCTTAGAAAGACAAGAAGGTAAAAGAATTACCTTTCATCTGCAGTTGTTTTCACCAGTTTCCCAAATTTGGACACTTCCATAATGAAATGAAATGAATGAAATCATCATGTAGCTGCCAACTAAGTGCCTTTGTGGAGCAGGCTGGGGAAAAAAACACTGGTCAAACTGACCTGATGATGGTGCTATATGAGAGGTTTAGGGACTGTCAAAGTGAAAATCGTTCACCCCGAAAGTTAGTAAGAAAAAAGAATAACAAATTGCACATTTCATATGTATATATATATATATATATATATATATATATATATATATATATATATATATGTATATTTCGCATATCCAATTAGCTGACATCTTATTTCAGTAGGTCTGTTAAGATTAGCATATGTCAGCTTTTCAACTTATACAGATAAATGTACACCTAATACCTTCACATATGAAAATACAGCATAAATGCAGACAGGACTGTGTCTGTAAAACCTCTGATGCTAAGATTCTTATTTAAAAGAAGAAAAAATGAGATTAGGAAGTTTGTGCTCAGATGAGAAAAAGTTAAAAGGTTAACGAGAATTATATGTGTTGTGATGCATTGTGTGTCTGTAGATTAAAATAAGCAGTATCTAATTCAATATGGGAAGATTAGAGAGAAAGTGATTCTCCTCAAATAGTTGTCAAGGGGAAAAAGCTCTGAAAAAACAATCCAGAGTTCAGTGGGTCAACAGCCAGAAGGAAACCAGGAAACAGAGTATTTCCTAAAAAGGAAGAGGGCTGAGAAGGATCTGCCTGTCACTGTCACAATTTTAGAATCCGACTTTACAGTATTATTTTAGAAGAAGTTAATGGTAATGTTAAGCTTTGTGTGTGTGTGTGTGTGTGTGTGTGTGTGTTTTAGAGTTGACCAAAGAAAAGACCATGTTGCCATGTCCTGGTTCCTTCAGAAACAACTGAGAACAAATCTGACAAATAGCGTATCAATTTAAAAGAAAATGACAAAAAAGCTCCAATTGTGGTTGTTTTTATTGAGACATTTTTCTCAATCACAAAAACTGGACCTGATTTTTAGGGTGCTCCTTTTGCAGACCAAAAAGTTATTTACAATAAAGTCACTAGTGAAAGGGTGGCCGCTGCAGTGAGCCTGTAAAAAAACATTATAATATACATTATAGTATACCATAAAAATGATCAAAAGTGGTTATAAATGGTGGTAGTGATAATACAAGCATAACAAACATATTTAGGAGGGCAAAATGTTTCAAACCGCTTACAAAACAGGATTTTTTTTTTGCTTGGCACACAAATGAGTTAGTCTAGCTGAATCAACCAAAACATAACATCAAAAATAAAACAACGTACAAGTAATATATGTACATACAGATTCACAAGCACGCACGCACACACACCCACGCATGCACACACAATTGAGGTGATAATAAAGAAGAAGGGAGGCAGCTTAGAGGACAAGCATCCATCAGTCTCTAAATTAATCTTAATTCCTTCAGCTAACATGCAGCAAAACCTGCCCCAGACCCTCAGCTTGCATTAACATGGATGCTTTGGCGACCAGAACAGCAAACAGTGTGGCCCCACCGTTTATACTGTATTGCACTAGTCCAAATAGTCTTCACTGTCGCTGGTTCAGATTTCCTCCTTGTTTTAAACATTCTATTCTCCAGCATTACCATGTGATGATCAATAAAGAAATGAAAACATAGCATGAAGTATTCAGCAACTAGCGTTTTCAGGTTAGGCCCTATTAAATGATTAGACAGAGGAGTAGAACAAATTCTAATGGGTGGAAATCAGCTTTACTCATCACAGTCCAGTGCATTGCAAAAACAAAATGGTAGGACAGACTATACTGTATACTGCAAGCCTGAACTTGTTCTATCAGGGTTTCAAAACAAAACATGGCTATTTTATAAAATCATCCTCTCAAAGACAAAAACAAACAAAAAAAATCATCTAACACTGTCTATCCTTCCCTGACATGGAAAAGGCAGGTGTAGCGTGTGGAAGCTGAGCAAAGGGTGGAGATATATCCCAAAGTCACAACTGAGCATGAGGACACACTGGCAGAATGCATTACTTAAAACATTAGTGTGCGTGTGTGTGTGTACAATGGGACACATTCAAGAAATCAAATAAATTATTGTCCGTGGCGTTGGATTAGCTCATCTTCTCTGAAACACTCCGTCCACTGGTGTAGGAGCCAGATGAGCACAGAGTCTTTGGAGGCAGGTGGATGTTTAGAATTCATCGTGTCGAGTCAGAGCCTCCCCGAAGTCGGTCGCCTGGCTGCCCACGAACAAGTCGTACTTCTCAACGATCTCTGCCTTAGTCAGACGGCCATCCTGGAGGAGGGAGAGTAACAACCATCATAAGCCTCGGCTGCTATCAATCATTACTGTAGGTATTTAGCACTTCCTGTTTGATCTGCTTGTTTCGCTGGATGCACACAATAAATACAATATCTTTTCTCATCTTAATTGCACGATAAAATGTCAATGGGCTTCAATACTAACAACGTTGAGGAGATACTCTGCATCTTGTTTATCATGCTTTACTGGGACATTTAGACAGATCCCCTTTAAACTGTCTAACAAAGTAGGGTGGGACTATCTTACCAGCGGCCAACACTTTGTTTACATTATATGGCTGGGGCAGCAAGCCAAGCCAGCAAGCCTCTACAAGTACAGTGATTAATCAAATCATGCTGACACAAAAAAATCTAATTCATCAGAACAATTCCTTTCTATGGACATCACTTAAGTTTTACAGTACATACTTTGTCTGTATCAGACTCGTAGACCAGATGCTTGGCCTCAGCATCGGCATGGTCGTAGTCACTGGGAAGGATCCAGTCTCTGGTTTCATCTTTGTCCATCTTCCCATCTTTGTTTTTGTCCCTGAATTCAGTAAATTGTTCCCTCTCAGTCTTCACCCATTCGGGTTCTGTGGCGTCTCCTTCCTGGTTGTACATGTCACCTAGAGCAAAGAAAGGCAGACACCAATATTAGTGAGGTACAAACTGATGATATACACACACATATGATGATGGGGTCCAATAACTCACCTATGTACTCATCTAAATCAATTAAACCATCTCCATTCTTGTCAATGTCTTCCATAGTTTCCTACAGGAAAAAAAAAAACAGCTGTGAGAAGGTGTGTCCAAGACAGAGAGTCAACATCTGTGTGAGTGTTTGTCACTCACCAACACCACAATGTCTTTCATGTGGTCGTATTCCTCAGGATGAAGGAAGGCTGTGAACTCCTCCTTGGTAGCTTTCATGTCATTGTCTTGGTCGGCCATTTTGAACCTTCTCTCATCACGAGCCATCATCTGCCTGTAGCTGAAGCCATCATCAGGATCAGGGTCGTCTACAATTCGGACGTCACAAGATTGTATAATGTTTGCGAGTGCACGTATGTGTCCATGCACTATGTGCAAATTACTTTAGGGAGGAATTAAATGCGTAAAATCAAGATTATTTCCAGCCTTACCAAGAATGTATCCATATGTGGCGTTCTTGTACTCCTCCCAGGACACCACTTCATCTCCATTAAGGTCATGGCTCTTCCACTGTCGATCAACATCGTCATAGATCCACCTTTTCTGAGCGTGCTTGATCCACTTCTTCATCTCTTCGACCGTCACATAGCCATCGTTATCCTCATCTATACGTTCCACCAACATGCTGTACAGAAATTTGGCAAACATTCAGCTCATTCCCTCATCCTGCACAGTGGTGTGTCACCTTAGATGAACTTTGCTCATCCCTAAGGTGAAATTATGTCATTTCCACAGTTGCACACAAACAGTAGTCACCTGCAGAAGATATAATAATATGCCCAGTAATTTCAGAGTAAATTCAGAGTGTCTCCATAAAAGAAATCCTTACCCGAGCCTCTCCTTGCTCTCCTCTGGCGTGAGCTGATCAAAGGTCTTGGCCTCCTCTTGTCCCAAAAAGGCTTCATGGTCGTAGTCAAAGTTCTCTGCGTCGTCGTGTTCCCTGTTACTGAGGGGTTCATCGTGGTGAACGCGGTCCTTCTTCTCGGTAGGTTTGCTGGTGGCATACACCACACAGAGGGCAAAGCACATGACAAGGGGCCGCAGCTCCATCCTGCGTGATTACAAACACTGTCTGGAGACAAAAAGAAGGCACCAAAAACCTTGGTTATTAGATTAAAAAAAAGATATTGCCTGAAGTTTAAGTTTACATTGCACCCACAGGTTTAACATTGGGCTCCTCAGCTCTGCATGTGCCACTTTCGGAGTGTATGAGTCAGAGTGCGCACAAATACTTAGGCCATGAGAGGTTAACAGCTAAGCTAATCCTTTACAGCTGATGCAATCCCTGATTGTGCCACGTCTGATACTTTATGGAAGTTGACTTCTAAAATATTGTATTACCACCTCAACAACCCTCAAAATACTACCATCATCATTCATATAAAACTAGCTATAAACACCTGTAGAAGTGTGAATTTGTCATAAAAGTTTCAAAATATAAGCATAACCCACATATGCTCAGTTCTTACCTTATTAGATTTGCTGCAGTTAAATGTTACCTTCATAAAGGTAATACTAAGCTAGGTAATAGTAAGCAGTTTTAAAGAAGTGTTGATTCATATTTTTGGTCATTGTGGAGACTTATATTATTAAGTTGTGTTCAATTGGGCTCAGCTGCGTTTTCTAATATACAGACTCAGTGACGTACACGATTCATAATGATTCATGATATATAAACTTGTCAGTATAACACACAATAAATACAATTAAAGCAAACGATAGCCTCCAAATTTACCAGAAAATTGAATGAAAACCTCTTGCAATAAAAAAAAAAGTATTCAGAAATCAACTACAAGCAATATTTGAGCTTCTATATGAGAAGATAACGTTATTGATGATAAAACAGAATGAAATATAAAATTATTGTAGCACTTGAAGAATAAAAAACTGATTATTTAGTCTATTTCTAAGACATGTTCATGTCTTTCTTGGCCGCCTTACTGTCACAGCGGAGTGTCTGTCTGTGTTAAATTTGCACGTCTACACACCTTCAATGTTCTTTTCTCTGTATTATAAATCGGTATCAACAGCTTGCAGCTATAATGTGCAGTTATTTACGGCCACCACCTCCAGCAGACGAGCTCAGGGGACAAACATCAGACTGGCTAACCGAGAGTACCGTTACTTTATCTTGCTGAACTACAACTTCACTCGTCCAATGGCTCGTGTTACCTCTTTCTAACCCTAGCTACAGGAGAAGTGTACTCCCATTATTTTGTAACATATATTTATGTATTTTAAACAATAGTTTTCTGAAGATAAACTCACCGGTGCCTTCGGGGAAGTTATTCGGTTCAGCGTTAGACCCTCCCCTCGGAAACACACCCATGCACTTCCTGTGCTAAAAGGCCGGGCGACCAATCAGACACCGGGAAGGCGAGTGCGATGTCGCTCGCTCATTGGTCCACTTCAAGGGAACATCGATGATTGGATTGGCCGAGAACCGCCACGTCCTCAAAGTCAACAAACCCTCGTTCATTCACAGAAACTGACCCCGCGGTGTCTGGGACAGGTGAGCTTCACAAGACAGAACCCAAGCCAGTAGTTTTCACTTATTAATGAAATAAAACATTTGTGGAACGTTATGTGTAAATGTTATTTATTTGATTTTTTAACAGTTCCTAAAAACATACGAAATACTTTGCCTGATCCACAGGCTTTTTTATGTAAAGAAATAAAAGATACATTTTCTGTGGTAAAAATTCAGCCAACAAAACTCCAACGAAAAAAAGCCATGGCATTTATAAATGCCTCATTTTTCAATGAGCAGACCTCTGACTGAAACTTGCAACTCGTCCAGATTTCTTTCCTTCAGCTGGTTAAATATTCATTGTTATCAGTGAAAACAGCACAATGACAGGACTTCCTGCCGCTAAGCTGAGGGCACCCACCACATTTCTGTAAAGGTCCTTCCTGAGACCCTTATATGTGGATCTTGAGGAACTGGATTTACATGAGGATTTGTAAGCCTGCTTGCCTTTTAGGTATCATTTAGCCAGACGGATGATGTGTATTAAATATTAATTTAACTAATTTTAATGCTCAGTGAGGGAAAGTCATGATATATTTCTGGGTAACGATCATGCAACTTAGTTTCAGTTCAACAGAAACACTAATACTTCTCCTTATCACTTCTGCAGAGTAGAACTCTTGTCTTCATCTGTTTCAGACACACTGTTCCTCACAGCTTCACAGCTCCTGATGTAGCAACAAGTCATGATATAGCACAGCATCTTTATCTCAGCCCTCAACAGAGTCTTCCAAATCTGTGTTGTCCATATTTCCCTCTCCCTGCTGGTTAACATTTTCTTCTTCATCTGCCTTTTCATCAGTATCACCACTTCCTGCTGGGATGACACAAAAGGCCACATTCAGATTTGAAATAATACTTCACAAAGTTGACTCTTTGTCAGACTGTACAATATAAAAATGAAGCTCCTCCTTAGGACAATGTTGTATAAAATGTGTGTTACAAACATAAGTGACATTAACTGTATTAGAAGGTGAGTTTAGCTGTTCTACCTGTGCTGCTTTCACCGTCTTTCTTCTCAGTGAGGAAGATTCGTTGCATCATTAGTTTCTTCACAGTGTGGCACATGTACTTGAGCTCTGGACCACTGTCTGATTTTCCTGCAAGTCGGAATGGACAGTGAGTGAAAGAAAAACAATAATAAACACTGAGTACATATTTGGAGAACCTCACCTTTCTGTGGTCCCTCCTCAAACAGCACACAAGTTCCCATAGCATCTTTGAAGAAGGAAGGACAGTGAATATAATTTTTGTTTCATCATTAATATACATTATAGGAGTTTGTGGAAGCTCTTTGATGCTGGTACAACTAGTCAGCAGCAGTATGATGACTCATGCTCATTAAAAATATGCCTTAATTTTAATACCTTTAGAATAAATCACATTAGTAACGCTGATGATGCTTTGATAGTCTAAATTTTGAAGGCTTGGTTGGGATCATTCATTATTACAGAAACTACAGAAGTCAGTGATTGGCAGTTGTGCAGCAATTCAGGTGAGGACAAATACGTGTTGGAGGTGGTATAAGGTGATACATATTTGATATAACAACTTAATTTAAGAAGAAATAAAGGCTGTTAAAGTTAAGTAGTCAGTTCATCCTTAGAAGTAGTCTTTGTGATCTCTCAATAATTTAATTAGGTTCCTTTATACCTTCATATTCCCCTGCAAACACATAGGGTCCAACTTGCATCATGGGCTTCTCACTGTCGATATCCTGTAAACATGGACAAAACTGATTCAGTTCCAGAAGTGGAAGAAGTACTCAGATATTGAACATAAATAAAAGCAGCAATACACAGTATAAAATAGTTTGTTACAAGTAGAGTCCTGCAGTCCAACATTTTTCTTCAAGGGTATAACAAAAAAAAACATGAATAAATGTATAGACTCAAACAGAAACCTTTCCTTTCAATCATCACTGCAGAGACCCTGCTTTGGAAGTGGATTTTCTAACCTGCTGTATTCAGGACATCTCAACAAACTGCATCAGACTTTGGGCGGTGATAGACCCAAGGCAATAACAACAACCAACAAATACTACTATAACACTACTTGTTGTATAATTTAGTAAAAGATGCAGAAAGGATTATTTAAGAATAATGTATATTATATTATCGGCATCATTTGTGATGCATTCACTGGTTCATCGAATCAACACTGCAAGTGGTCAAAATGGATCTAATTCCAGAAACTTTATCTGCTGGGTGGTCTGTGAATTCGTCCCCCAAAGACACTGTCAGCGTCAGAGGCCATTTCATTCACTAGAACTTATCAATATTCTTTTCCACCTTATAATATTTGCACATTACTGCTCAACATTATTACCTTCTGCTAACATTGTTATGTGTGTGTTATATGTATTCTTTTATATTGACCTACTACTTAGTTCTGTATTTTACTCTAGTGCTTTAGTTTTAATTATATTTAATTTAGTATTTAAACTCACCAGTATCTTGCATGTTCCTCGACATTTGGACAGAAAGTCATTGTTGATGATACCAGAGAGCTCAACCACAACAAGCTGCTCCTGAATACCAAAAAACACAAAAATGTGTATTTGAATGTGTGTCTGTGTGTGTGTGTACACAACGACTGCACTCAGTCAACAGTATAGATAGATGATCAATGTTATTATGGTATAGTTCACTGCTCACATTGCACATTTTTACATAATAAAATTTTACACAAAAATACTGATGAATGCTTACGTTACACCTCATTTGTTTTGTTTTTGTCGTGTATGTTTTTAATCCCTCCAGGAAACCCCAGGTTAAATTAACTAGCATGTTAGCCACACGACGCTAATGATAGCATGTTGTTGGTATTTCTTACCTCCTCTTCCCATTCATCTTCCATGTTGAAAGGCCTGGAATAAAGAGGGTGACAGTGGTGAGGATCAATACTATCTCACTGCGATTTTATTACGAAGACTATCACAACATTTTTTCACACTTTAAATTGTGTTTTGCCAACTTCCGCGAATGTACGGTGCCCGAGAAGCCCTTTGTATTTTTTGCTGCCTCTTGTTTACATTTACGAGCCCCGACCATCGAGAGGCGCTGTTGCTCAGTTTTACTGAAGCTGAGCCTTTTAATGTGAGCTGGAACTGGGACGAATAACAATTAGAGCTCCATCCATCCATCTATCTGTTCATTCTGCTTATGGTCCAGTATGATTGGATCTGAATATTGGCTACCTGTGGGCACGCTCATCTACATCTAACATTAATGTTTTTAATGTTCTCCTCCAGGAGGCTGTGGCTGAGGTGATGAGACGAGATGAGATGAAATGAGACGAATGACACTTTATTGATCCCTAAGGAGAAATTCATCTGTCAGAGGCAGAGGCGACAAAAAAAGCAAAACAAGCACACATCAAAGATATCCAAAACAAACAAAGAAAAGGAACAGTAGCACAAACAGGAGGCCAAATAGAGATGAGAAATTCAGATTCAAATGCGACTCATAATAACAACAATAATAACAATAAAATTGTACAGTAAGGAAAAAATATGAAGCACAGCCTGGTGATGTGATGTGAACACGTGTTTTGTTTTGCTATGACTACAGAAATATGTACAGAAGTCAATTTGTAGGTCCCTGTGACATGAAATCACACCTATTTCACACACACACACACACACACGCACACACACACACACACACACACACACACACACATCAAAGACCGAACAAATTATTTTTGTCCTCATGGTAATAAGTGAATCGTAAAATAATTCAAAATCTGATCAGGTATATCATTTTATTTATTTTACTTATGTTTTGCATCGATCAAATAGGTTTTTTTATCAGTTTTATTAAGAGGTCGGGGAATTCTCCAGCATTTTCATTTGTCTGGTGAGGCATTTATTTTGGTTTATATAACAAATGTTACATTATATATAGTCCTTTGTCAATAGAATCATGAAGCCTCTTGGATGAAAGATGAAATCATTAATTTATCATTCAGTTATCTTGATTTAGTTTTTATATTTTTGGCCTTACAACACTTCATGGGGTTTATAATTTAAGGTATTACATGTATATTTGATATCTATCAAATTTATATTTGAAATATAATATGTATTTAATTGTTCTTATTAATACTGGTAGATATTGATCTCCTTTTTTGCTACCCTCTACACAGGGGTCAGAGATCAGGGTCAGCTGAGGGGCAGCACCTCTGAGGCTGGCTGAGATTCATCATCCCGCTCGCTCAGAATTTCTGCAGAGACGATGGTTCTTCTCACCGAGTCCTCCACTCAAAGGACCATCCATACTGATACATTATGGAAAACAGGATGGTTGTAATAGACAGAAGATAAAATAGATAAAAATCATATATTTGTGCATCTATTATTATATTATCAGCTATCGCAGTGCCTTTTCAACATGTGACATTTTTGCCTTTTGTTTAAGGAGCCGTGAATCCTTTTCCACACACAGCAGGTTTGATGGACTGACTGAGTGAATTACAGTAATACTGTTTAACTCGTGATATAACAAAGTGCACAAAATGGAGCAGGGACATTTACAATGCCATCCTCAGATTTGGGAAATGGAGTCTTGTGATGACAGAGGGGAGGTTAATATCTTTTTGCTCCTGTGCTTTCAAATATGTCCATTTCCTCCTAATGATCAATGATAAAAACATACGTTATTTTTGTATATTGATTGGTTTTCAAAGAAAATGAGTACTGTTTTTCATGTCAGTTAAGAAAAATTGTGAAATATATAATGAATTCATATTTTTAATATTATATGTTTTTATTTATAATATCATTGATGACACTATACAACAAGGTTGAGGAATGTAAATTTCACTGTCGCCATTATTAATACAAATACCACAAAGAAAGGCAGCTAAGAGTTTTCCAGAGCTGCTCAGAGGCCGACAGTATCCGTAAATACCTGTGTAAATGTAAAGCAGGTCAATGCTAAATGAGCCTCGCCCTTACAAGAAGAGAGAGGGAGAAGAAAAAAAAACATTTTGAATCAGAATCAGGCAAACCAAATTAAAGGGGGTGCAAATCCCCTATGTGCCTTTTCCCTCCCCATTTCTGGCCTATCATCTATCTCTGGACCATGGTGGGGTTGTCATGTCGACCAGCCCACAAGTTACTATGACAACGGCTCAAGGGGAAGCACTTGCCAGGGAGGTTATTGCCTCCTTGGGGATGTAAGGAGGACAGGGGGAATGTGAGCAGAGACAAAGATAGAGGGACTTATAGACACCAAAAAAGGCTTACGTGAAGGAAGAGGTCAAGTTGGAGTATGCTGAAGTGTGTGTCTGTTTGTGTATGTGTGTGTGTTTGGTTAACTATAAAGGCCAGTTTACACTCAAAACAACACAAAAGTGGACACACTGTGTAAATCAGAGCCGCCCCATTGATGCTTTGGATGCGGAGTACAAAGTTTTGTCCCGCCTGGACGCGACCTGAGCCTCTCCTGTACATGATGTATTACACTTCCTGCTCAGTGCCATACCCTGGGGCAGAAAGGGGGCGGGGGCAAGGGAGGGAGTGACATTAAGGACCCTCCAAGGTGTCAGATGGGTCCCCAGCTTCCCCCACATTTTGTCATATAAATGTCATAAAGACAAGTTTGGAGTTGGGGAGCTTTTGGCTCTCCTTCTGCCTGGGGGGTATCACAGTGGTTAATTGCCCCATTAGCACTGACAGGGTAAATTGGTGGAAGGGCTAACTATATATTACAGTGAAAACAACAACCCCTGGCATACACCTGAGGGCATGAAAAGCATAGTGCCACTTACAGTACAGCCTGCATATGTTTGAGTGTGTTTGCAAGGGTGTGTGTGAGTGTGTGTGTGCTGTACGTGTGCGCTCACACACACGAGAGCTTCAATATTGGTGAAATATTAGAATTCTATCTTTATCACAACGGAAATGAACTGGCAGTGTCAGTCAGAGAGTGCGTCTGCTCTCATATCTGTACTCAAGTTTTTCCAGCCGTTCACATTTAAAGCAGGAGAATCATTCTGTTCTGTTAAAACATGTGAGAATTGCTTCTGAAAAGACATTTATGCATTTATGTTTACATTAATTGTAAACCCACACAGTAAATGACACCTCCCTCGCACGTAAATGTAGACACTTCACCTGTGTATGTTACCTACTTTAAACAGGGCCAATAAAATGCAACTTTAATTTAAATATAAAAGTATTTTTTCAGCAATAGCAAGCAATCTAAATAATATAAAGGATGATTTCAAAGCATTTTATTATTGTGTCACAGCACTTTAATGTTCGTGCAGAAATTCAAATTGGCCACATAACTGGTTTAAAATCAAAACAAAAATGATCAGAGCCATTTTTTTCCCTTACATCCCATCTGTCTACAGGTTATTCTCTTACATGCATAAAAGAGGCACACATTTGAAATATTATAATTACACTCGAGCATTAAAACGCAGGCACATGTAAATATACACAGAGAAACATTCCCCCCATTGCTTTAGTCTTCATTAACATTTCAATATTTTCCTTTTTACGGAAACTCATAAATGCACAGATGCACCAAGCAGACACACTCCTGTTTCTGTCTCACACACACACACACACACACACACACACACACACACACACACACACACACATTCATTGTCTTTTGCCCAGAAATGACATCAAATAGTGACAATATCCACAAAAACAGGAGAAAATCCGCATGAAGGCAGAAAGACAACACAGCAGTCAGTGATTTATGTTTGTGATAACCTGCAGTCTCTGCTTGGTGACATGTGCCAGACAGACGATCACTTTGGACGTTTTCAAATCGTAAAATAATTATTGGATGTCGTACAAACGCGAGCACCAAATCATTTGGCATTTGATTCACCGGTCAAAGCATCCATCCTTTCCACATTTCGAGTTGCACAGATGCAAGAAAACAGTCAAAGCAAACCGAGATAAACCAAAATCCAAATGTAATGCAACAAAACCATTAATATTCATGTTCTCCGATATGGCCTTGTCGTGCGGTTGTTTCACGCAGTGAGCTGAGAGTAACCCTGCCGCAGTTTCTATAGTCATTTTCACCTCCTGGGATAATACCTTAATATTCCTCAAAGGGATATTTAGTAGTAACACAGCCTATCACACATTTCAAATCTTTATAGAAACAATTCTTAAATGAAGACGAGGTCAGCTTTGACATGCAAAATAACCGCAAAGAAGCAAAATAAATAAAGAAATAAAATAAAGGTGTTGTTTGATTTTTTTCCAAATGAAGGCGGTTTTCACCTTCTAAAATATGGACGATCGACAGATTGCACATCCAGCGTGAAAATCACAATAGTATTATCATAACAATGGACGCATGTGCGCGGATGGGACGGCCGGAGCAGAGAAAAACACACTGAAGGTTTTCTGTGATGACAAACGGACGAACGGACACATCAGCTTAATCCTCAGAATTTTTTAAAGTTTTTTTTTTCTTCTTGTTTGTCAAACTGAGAAAACCAAACCGCAGATTGATGCTCGAAAGAAAAACCTGCAGCCTCAACAAAAACTAAAACAAAACAAAACAAAAAAACAACCAGGGGTGCAAGTCTCATTTCATATTCAATATTTATTCATCAAAAACATGTTTTCTTTTTTGTTTGGAGCATTATTTTAATTCTTCGTGTATTTGCTAAACGTGAATATTGGTCTAATAAAAAAAAACCTTTTTTAAAGGGTACAACTTTTCCAAGCGAGTCGGCCATCACACAGAAATGTAAATATAAATATGAATATGACGCAATTTAAGACGCCTTGCCTCCATTTGAGCGCACATTCAGTGTTTTATCTCAAACAGTCAATCTGATGTTCCTGAAATAATCCTCCGGGGCCTCGCACTGTCTCTCGGTGGTGAATCACGGTGAGAGTGTCGCATTTTGTGCCACATTTTTCACAGCATTTCTCTTAAAAAAAAGGAAAAACAAAAAAGCTTGTTGGGGTTAAATACGTCTGATTTTTTTAAAAGTCAGATTTGACTTTATTTCTACGTTATTACACTTCTTGTTATTTTAATGCGTCTTTTTTCGGGTTTGATTAAAGATTTTTTTTTTTCAACGGTGTCGTTTTGTCTCGATCCGTTGGCGTTTGTCCTCAAATCCATTTCAAATGTATTATTAGAAACGCTCGGCCATGTTGGTCTATTTCTAACCACAATTCGCCTTTCCAACCGTATTTTCTCGCACTTCTGAATATTTTTTTTTCTTCCTCCCCTCCTCGTCTCCTCTCTGCGTCCCCTGAAGCCTCTCCCCCTCCTCCCCCTCCCTCTCTCTCTCTCTCCCTCCCTCTCTCTCTCTCTCTCTCTCTCTCTCTCTC
>JAOXYL010000090.1:13879061-13905953 GCA_028564955.1 Terapon puta
ACACACACACACACACACACACACACACAGACCCTCACGCACCAGACATTAAGGGTGCACACTTTATGTTGAATATTTGATCAAACATGTGTGGATAAATCTGCACAGCTGATAACAAAGGTGTCCTGTGTGTTCATATTTATCAGTCAGTTTCTGATATGCATGATAAATATATTATTTGAGTGTGTGTGTGTGTGTGTGTGTTTATCAGAATCACTTTGCAGTGCACAACAGGATGTACACGCATTAACGCACACACGTAGATGTACACACACACACACACACACAGTTGTTAAATGATGGTTTCCCGTACTTGTGATCGATAGAGAGCCAGGAATGTTTGTATAAATAGTTACATTGCCGATAGACCCCGGTTATTGATTGCAGTGTAAATGAAAATCTTTATCAGATTAGAGAGTGTTCTCAGCTGCTGGCAGGCAGGCTCGGCCCCTCAGCGCTATCCGGCAGGACAGTGGACAGCTGCAGTGGGCAAGGGTCTGCGGCCTGTGACATAAACACAGTACATTAAAGCACTATCAGAGTGCCGATATGAGCCATATATCTTTAAGGTGCAGAGAGGGGAGAGGGGGTGGCTACGGGAGAGAGGGGGAGAGAGAGAAAGAGAGAGTGTTTAAGGAGGAGGGGGAGGGGGTTGGTTGGAGGGGAAGGTGAAAGGGTACATTAAGGTCTCTCCTTGATTAAAAAAGGTCAGTAATGAGATTGCGGGACGCACACGGAGTGAGGAAGATGTATCTGTCTCATCTGGCATCCATCTGTCACTCAGAAACGGAAGAGGAGGAGAGGCCCGAGTCATTTTCTCTTTAGTGATGCATGATTGTGCTGGAGATTCAGAATCTTTGTAAAAAAAAATTTTTAAAGATTAACTTGAATGTTTGTGGTCATCCATGTGTGAAAAATGTCTGGCTTTCAGCTAGTTTAATTGAGGCCAGATTATTACAAGCCAAGTAAATGCAGTATTAAAATATTCTGATTGTGAACTTGGCTTTCAAGTGTTTCCTGTTAAACACTTTAACATTTTTACTATGGCTGCATGATACATAAAGTTCATTACAAAAAAAGGATTTGTAATTTTATTGTACATTAGTGCTTTAGTATTTACGTTTATATGTGTGTGTTTAAAGTGTGCAAGCAATGGGACTTACAGGGATGGACACATTAGAGTACACACACATACGGTGAGGAGAGGTGAAAATATAATACGGCAGCGTTGCAACACCACAAACAATTGCTTCAAAAATGGTGACAGATTTTAATCACAACCCGTCTGAAATCTCAGTACAAATCGCAGAAGCTTCACACAAGCGCTTGTTGTATTTTGGACTGAATTATATTATTTATGATTTTGTGTCTTCGGTTTGCACTGCTTGTTGTGAAATGGCTTGTGCTAAACAGGGACCCTGCTTCGTTCACATAATACCTTTGTACGAATGCAGAGGAAACAAATACAGTAGCTTTAAAAACGGTTCTGTTATCCGCTGTTATCTAAGTGTGGCAATTTAGTGGAAGCCCTTTAGCTCAGAAGCGTTCAGTTCTTTATTTAATCCTATCCCCTGAGGAATATTGTAGACCTCCTGCGTAGCCTTTACCCGCATTCCTCTACCTAGTTTAGCGCTCATGCTATTGATTTTCCCATTAAGGGCTAACGCTAACCCCTGAGTAACCAGCCTCTGAATTGCGCACTGTGAAGGCTGTATTGAACAGATGCTATCCAGGGACTGTAATCAATGGACTCTGCTGTTATGCAATATTATTTACATGACTCATGTATCTCATTTTCTCTTTTTTTTTCTTTCTTTTTCTCCCCCACCCCCCCTCTTCTTCTCCTCTCTCTGTATCTGAAACACACAGGTGGGGTAGTAATGCGTGGCAGCTGTAGCCTCTGGTATGGACAGCGGTGAGGGAGGAGGAGGGGATGGAGGGGGAGGAGAGGAGAGAGATGCTGACCTCAGTCCCCAGGCTTTATCTCTTCCTCTCCTGACCCTGGCGGTCAATCCTGAGCAGGGGTCATCCTCTCATACCTCAGCCATGGCCCCTGCCAAAGAGCCCCTGACCCTGCCTCAGCAGGAGGAGGAGGGCGCAGAGGGGTCCCAGGCTAGAGAAGAGACCCAGGAAGATGAGCGGAAAGAAGGAGGCCGACATCCACAGGAGAACGGAGTGCGTCAAAAACAGGGGATGAAGGAAGACTTAGGGGAGGGGTATTTGTCAGGGCAAAAGAAGGAAGAAGGGGAGGTGCATGTAGGTGTGGACGAGGCGTCAGTTACAGGGGGCCTCCCAGCAGCCCTTAGCAGCAGAGGCGGAGAGGAGGAGAAGGAAGAGGAGGAGGCCATCTCAAACCAAAGCCAAACCAAATCCAAATGTTCTTTATTACCTCAACAGAGCCAGCACAGCTCTTCTTCCAGCACTGCAAAGGCCAGTGGCATACTCGACAGCAAAACAGCCGCCTCTCCAAAGCCCTCCCCCACTCCTTCCACCTCTCCAAAGCCCTCCCCTTTTCTTTCCACCTCTCCAAAGCACTTCACTTGTCCGTCCTCCTCTTCTGCCCTGCTGAGCGAGACAGAGGTAAAAGACATTAAGGGAGATCAGGGCTGGATTTCTGGGTTTCCTCAGAGCTTTAAATCCCAGCAGTCTATTCTGGCTTTTCCACTGGCAGGTATGGAGCCTGCCAGTACACCTGCTGAGGATGATGGGCCAGCAGGGGTTCCTCACTCTTCCATTTCCAATGGAGATGGTGCCAAAGCTCCAGAACCAAATGACAGCCAGCTAGACACAGAGGTGGATGATGAGAGAGACAAAGAAGAACAGAAAGATGCTGTCCTTAAAAACCTCAACCAAGACCTCTCTCCTAATTCACTTACCAGTCACATGACCATAATGCACTCGCGCAATTCCTGCAAGACACTGAAATGCCCCAAGTGTAACTGGCACTATAAGTCTCAGCATACACTGCAAGTCCACATGAAGGAGAAACACCCGGAGACGGGAGGCCAGTGTGTGTGCGGCGCCTCTGGGGGGAAATGTGTGTGTGGCGGTGCAGCAAGAGGTGTGTGTGGATATTGCAGTTCGGGGAAACCCCACCCTCGTCTGGCCCGTGGAGAAACCTACGCCTGTGGCTACAAGCCGTACCGCTGTGAGGTGTGTGACTATGCTACCTCATCGAAAGGCAACCTGAGTATACACATGCAGTCGGATAAACACCTTAACAACGTTCAAAATGGGGGACACTCCAATGGTCACATGCACGCCTCTCACAATAGCAACAACAGCAGCTCGTCCAATGGCCACACAGTGGAGGAGCCCACATACAAGCTCCCACTCACTATTCCTGCGCCTACGGCCCAGCCCGCCAAGCTCACACCACCTGTGCACTCTCACACTCACAGTAAGCGGTGGCGGTGTGACGTGTGCGACTATGAGACCAGCATTGCCCGCAACCTGCGCATACACACCACCAGCGAGAAACACACGCATAACATGCTGCGGCTCCAGAGAGGTTACTACCTGTCTCACTGTAGGAGTCTTGCCCCGCAGCTTAAACACCTTCAGAACACAGGTGAATAATCCATCGCCTCTCTTGCATATAATCCAACATAAAATTTTGTAAGCGTGTAAATATTAACAGGATTTCTCTCTGTGTTTTAGGGGCCGAGCTCTCCTTGAACATGCGACTGACCGGCCAACAAGTCAAAGAGCAGCCAGTAACCCTCGGGTCTACACTGACTCCTTCTCCCTCCCCTTCCCCCTCTCCTCCTCCAGCCCCATCTCTGTCCCCGACCGGACCCCTCTCCCAGAGCGTGTTTCAATGCCTTGTCTGCTCCTGTTTTTCGTCCGACAGCTTAGAGTCTGTGGAGCAGCACCTGAACGCCCCTCGCTCTCTGCCCCAGTCTGAGTGGTGCTCCCTGGTCGCTGGTGGCTGCCACTGCAGGTTGTGCGGCTACACCACCCCACTGAGGGCTAACTTCTCCTTGCACTGCCAGACTGACAGACACCGCACCCGCTACCAGCTCGCTGCTCACCTCCAGGAAGGTGAAGACAGGGGTCAGGAGGGGGCCGCCCTTATTGCTAAGGGCAACTCCGTCCAGCTGAGGTGCAACCTGTGTGACTACGTGACCAGCAGTTTGGAGAAGCTACGGGGACATTCCCTCAGTTCACACCACGAGGCTAGCGTCCGGGTTTACAGAGTTAGTGCACTCTCAATGATAAACCCTTTCTCCTGCATGCAAGATTTGAAAGAAAAGCAGATTTAGCAAATTCTAATGATCAAACCAGATTTATAAACTGTTGTTCAACCATAATAATTCTTGCTGTCTCTCCTCTCTACCTCATTATTTTTAGTTCCTGCAGCAGTATGATGGTGAAGTTGACGGAGGTTCGTGGCTGTTCCATTGTCTCCTATGCAACCACTCCTCCTCTTCTAAACTTCAAGTACTGAAACACAGTCAGACACCAACCCATCAGCAGAGGGAAGGACTACTACAGCTGCAGCCTATGGACGGAGAGGAGCTGGCAGCCATTTTTACCATCAGGAAAAGTCCTGATGGTGACACAGGTGAGAATGGTGTACTTGATTGCATGTTGGATGTGCTTGCTGACATGTAAGGGCAGACAGGGGATTAAGATGAAAAGAGTGGGAAAATGAGTAATGGCTGTTGCTGGGATATTGATTGAGTAAATTGATTAGTCAATACACATCCTTGTTATATCCCCAATAACCCCTGACAACAGCTAACTAGCACCTGCTAATCAATGAACCAATACAAATCCTCTGGACAAGAAAGGCGGGGGTAGAGGCCAGACACCAGTCTGCAGCACTAATTTCAAATTGTGTGGAGCACTGGCACAACACCTAAAATAAGTAGTCCAAGACTTCATTTGTAAATGAAGTCTATCCTGTGATTTGTCTATGTGCAGATTAAGACTTATCGAGGTGAACTGATGTGTTGTAAGTCCATATAACCACTACTCCACCTCTGAGGGGAATCTAATGGAGAATCAATACTTGATCAATAGTGAGTGGAGGCAAGCAAGAAGAATGAAGTGTGGTCCAAAGACATTGGTCTCTTTGAAGCATGCTATCAAGAGAATAATATTAACTACAATTACCCTGATAGTTTGCAAGAACATATTATATGAAGCAGCGTTTGCGTAACACAATTATTTGCTTTGTCCCCTACTAGGAGAGCTCAGTGAGGATATGGAAACTTCTAGTGAGACCACCGCCGGTCCTTTGGACACAACCAAAGACACATGTTACTTGGGGGTGAAGCAGATTTCTGAGGAGACAGGTACAGCTGCCTCTACATGCAACACAGTTCAACACTTTCAACAACATCTTACACTTTATTCAAATGACAATTTGATAATGCCTAATTACATGTTCATATGTAGAAGAAACCAGGGGGGAGGAAAGAGAAAAGAGGGAGTCATTGCCCCCAGTTAAACGTCCATCCTCTGGATGCGAGGAAATGGAAAACTCCATCTCAGCCAAACGCCCCAGAATACACCAGCAAAATGAGAACCAGCAGGTGAGTTGTTGACATGCAATTTAATAATTTGAGTCTGTCCATGTAAATATAAAATGTAATAAAAGACACAATAAATGCAAGTCTAGATTATAGGGACCTGGCAGTTGCTTGTGTAATCCTGCAAACCTCTGCATGTCTATGCTCTATTGCCACCTTGTAATTGAACACTTTATTAACCATTTTCAACTCCCTTGTTTTCTTTTTCTCTCCACTCTATTTTTTTCAGACTGTCCAGTGCCCTTTGTGCCAGGTTAAACTCTCATACATACACCTTCAACAGCATCTCACACATGTGCACAGCGTGGCACAGGACTGTGTAGACAAGCTCATCAGCACAGTAAGTGTATGCAAGTGTGTATTTGTTGTATTTGCGTTTGTCAGGAAGCAAATGAAAATGAGAAGGCAAGGCGATGGGGGATGGGGGAGAGTGAAATGTAGGGAGACAATTCCATTAAGAAGGCACCAAAGAGAGAGGCAGCGCTTTTTTTAATGCATGTTTAAGTAGCTCCCCGCTATCATCTTTGATGCAGCCGTGCATTCTGTGTGTATGTGTATGTGTGTCTTTTAGAGTGGAAGAGCGAGGGTTTGACTGAGTGAGTGAGGGAAAAGCCAGTCTTTCTATAATGCATGTTTAAGTAGCCCTCTATTACCAGAAGTGCAGTCAAGCTAAAAAGGGGCCCCCATGCTTTTTACTGTGTCTCTCCAACTAACAAAGACTGGTCATCTATCCACATCACCATCCTCCATCTCCCTGGCCCGTATGCTAAGTGGCCTTTGTCTCCTGCGCTCTTCGCCTCCACTTGACTGACTGCTTTTCACCCTTTCTCCCCTCTGCTGTCCCTTTCTCCCCCCTCCAGCTACTCCTATCATTCCTATTCAGCAATCTCTGTCCCTGCCCCTCCCTTTTTCTCTCTCCCAAGCTCTCTCTCAATTTCTTATGCGTTACCCCACCCTCTCTCTCTCTCTCTCTCTCGCTCTCTCTCTCTCTCTCTGAGGCAGTTTTTTTGTTCATTGCCCCATACTTCCTCCCTCCCTCTCCTTGCTCCTTCTCTTTTTCATATTCTACACCTCTTACCCCCCCCCACCCACCATCGCCCTCCCTCCTTCCCCACCTACCCCTCCCTCAGTCTTTCTGATAGTAATTGAGGTTCATTAATTCAGACTGAGGTGATGATGGCCATTATGTACCTTGCTTTCCAATTACGCTCTCTAGATTAAGCCTGACCTTCAGTTTTCTCTGCTGTGTGTGTGTGTGTGTGTGTGTGTGTGTGTGTATGTGTGTGGTTGTTCTTCTCTTTTTCTCTTATGAAGCTGTTACGCAGAGAAAACTCTTGTCATGTAAATCTCATCTTTAGCTGTCCGTCCTTTCCTTAGGGTAGCTAGCTGTTCGCAGAGATATAGTATTTGCTCTCAGTGCTTGAAGCTGTGGAGATGGAGGTTTTCTATATGAAGAATGATTTTGAATAAATTCATTATTCAGCTCAGTAAAGTTTTATTAAACCCTTGGGGCATGTTGGAGGGTGTCGTAGGAGCTGAAGGGCAGACCCACATATCTCAACCATATACACTTATTACCAAATTGATGTGCCTCGCTGTCTGTACTGCTGTGCAGGAAGGTGCAAGATGTAACGACACACTTACAAATTCACACTTTAATGTTTTATGATGTTAAGACAGGGTGTTCTGGCTCTCTTGCTTTGTACATCTTGATATTTGCTTGCTATTATGCTGTACCATCAAACATGTTTTATTCATAATGTTGGATTAAAAAAATATGGTAATATCCAATTTTTCCATTTAGTCAATTGGTAAAACAACACAGAGTGTAACTGGTAATAAAAAAAACTGGTAATAAAACCAAGAAAGACCAAAACTGACAGACCATCACATTTTTTGTCTTCCAGGTCACACTATCCATGGAAAAACTGCAGCCCCAGCTGCAGACAGACCCACAGATAGAGTCGTGCACAGATGATTCTGAGAAAAAGAAAAAGAGTGATTCCATTGCCACAGTTGATTCACAGAAAAACAAAGGTTTGTATAAAATACATGATAAAACTGTCCACAATTTATATAAATATTAAATGATCATAAATAGCCAATCGTGTCACGATAATTTTTTCAAAGCATATTGTCTTGCTGCCTAATGTTATTGTCAAATCATTTTAAATTCACAGTCACTATTTGATGTATTTTTCAGACATTTCAGTGGTGAATACTGAGGGAGATGTAGCCGCACCCAAAGATGTCACAGCTCTACTCACCCCACCCTTAGAGGACAACGCTACTCACCCTTCCAATGGCAGACTGGCTCCTCAGTCTCCAACTCAGATACCCCCCTCTTCCCCACCCACCTCCCCATCCAGTGACCCCCCTCCCCTCTCTGATCGCCATGGTTACCGGTTCCGTTGTAGCAGGTGCAGCCTGGCGTTCCCCACTCAGGAGAAGCTCCAGCTGCACTGGCAGTATCATGCCATGCGGGCGGCGACAGAATGCCCCCTCTGTTCTAGACAATGCCGCAGTCAAGAGGCCCTGCAGAGACACATGCAGAACACACACTCACAGCTGGAAAACACACTGGGTCAGAATACACTCTTACCACTTCATACCGCGCAATACATGGAGCATAGTAAGAGCTCAGTTCAACAAGACTTTAGTTTATCACCTCAAGTAGGTCAAGAAGCAGGAGAAGGTGAGGATGAAGAGATAGAAGAAGAAGCACTTGGCATGGAGGGGAAGGAAGAACAAAAAGATGATGTAAAATTAAAGGAAATGGACATGATCTGTGAAGTTGGTGGAGGTGAAGAGGATTTAACTGAGCCAGTGAAAGGGCCACATGATGAGACCATAACAGAACCTAGTTCCAGCTCTCTTGTCAAAAAGAGTTTGAACCCTACAATGGACCGCTATCTGGATCCAAGCAGGCCCTATAAATGTACCATATGCTCTGAATCTTTTACACAGAAAACCATTCTCCTGGTCCACTATAACTCTGTGTCCCATCTGCACCGAGCTAGACGAGCCCTGCAGGACTCAGGCACAGGTGTTACTGCCCCTGAGGCTCCCCGTGGACCGGATCCCAGGCCTTACCGTTGTAAATTGTGTGGAGTGGGCTATAGCCAGAGCTCCACACTGGACATACATCTTCGCTCTGTCCTTCATCAGACTAGAGCTCGTGCTGCCCAGAGCTCAGCTCAGCAGACGGCATCATCTGGTGTAACTGCTCCCGTGTCAGTCAGTACTGCTACTCAGGCTGCTACCATCAGAGAAGAAACATCCAAGAGTATGTCTTTCACCAAGAGGCCAGATGTAGTAAGCTCTTCAACCTCTTCGCTATTAGGCTTGGGTTTAGCAACCGAAGCGCAGCCAACCCTCTCTAATCGAACTGACAGCCAACAGGCTAAAAAGAGAGTGGTAGAGCTTCTAGCATCAAGAAACCAGCTAATGTTGATACAACAGCAGCAGTTAGCCCAGGCACAAGCACAGGCCCAAGCTCAGTTACAACACACAGCTCTGCTTCAGTCCCAAATGATGCAGCACCTTCCCCTGGGGCCAGAGAATCTTCTTAAACAACACTTTCCTTTGGCACCAGAGAACTTGCTCTCTCTGCAGCAGCAACTTCTTCTGCCCTTTTACTTATCAGGAGACATAAAGCTAAACCCAGAGTTAGCTATTGAGAGCCCAGAACTTGGTCAGTCAATATCTGCAAACTTTATGCCACAAGAACAAGTTAAAACAGAAGCTAAAAAGGAGTCTCAACCCAAAATGGATGAAAAACAAGCCCAGAGACAAAGTTCTAATTCAACTGTTAATCAGCCTAAGGAACATGTGCATTGTGAACCCAAGGTTGAAGCAGGATCCTCCATTGACCACACAGAAAGAGACAACAGTAGTTCTAATCTTGAAGAAAAAGAAGAAATGCCAGTCCCTGGTATTAAAAATGAGAACCAGAAGGAGGAAAGCGATTCCACCTCATTTAATCTTGGACTGCAGTGTCCTCCACCCAGAGTGCCCTATGCTGCGGTGAATGGGGAGCCTCTGAGAGCCCTGTTGCAGAGTTATGGGTATGAGTTGGCACTGCAATATATACAAAGTAGACACAGGCACCAGCAACAGATATCGACTCAAGTAATGCAAGATGAACAAGAGTGCTCTGATATCAACAGGATGGTCTGCTCAGAGGAGAAAAGAAGTGATTTTAGTGAACTACAGGCTGAAGAGAGTGAAGGTTGTAACAAGGATATCAAAAGAGTAGAGGGCAATGAAGAGATAGAAAGCTTGTCAATTGAGAAAAAACAGAACAAAGATGAGGAATTGGCAAACAAAGTGAAAAGCTGCTGTGGAGCAGGGGAAAAGTGTGGAGACTGTGGCAAGTTTTTTTCAGATGCATTGATTCTAAAAAGCCACCTGGAGTACATTCACAGGAGGCTCTTTCCAACTGCTGCCCTGGAGAAGTTTTCCAGAGAATACAGACTGCAGTATGACCAGATATACCCACTGTCACAGCCTAAATCTGGGGAGAATCCATCTGTTTGCACCCATGCTGCAGCTCCTTCCCCATCCCCATCCCCACCCTCAGAATCAGAACCAGCACTGGAATCAGTTAAGGCTCATGTTAAAACCCTTGCACCCTCACCTGTATCCTCAGTTTCAGACCCAATAACCAAAACATGCACTCCAGCTACAGACCTAACAACACCGGCTCCTGCGCCTCCTCCTTCTCCATTTCCTTCTCAACTTCAAGAACTTCCACAACAAGATGCAGCCCCCCAAAATGCATCTGCTACAGTTAATTCTCAAACCATCTCCCCAGCTAAATCCATACCTCTGCCCTTGAATAAAATACCTATGCTTCCTCTTCCTTTGCCCCAGCTTCCTATACCCCCATTGCCGTTACCTAAGCTTTCCCTACCCCCTCTTCCCTTTCCCATGGAGCTGCCTCTCCTCCCTCCAGTTGTGATGCAGTCTGTGGCTCTGCAGTCTCAGCCTTGGTTAGACTCTAGTGTGAACCCTGAGTTGGCAAAACTCTACCAATCTCAACTCAATCCTGCATTGCTAGGGCAACAACCACAGCTTAGTCCATCTTTGCTAACCCAACAACCCCAGCTCAGCCCAGCTTTGCAAGGTCAGGCTTCACAGCTAAATTCTGCACTGCTGGGTCAACCATCCCAACCCAGCCCCATCCAAACAGTACAGCAACCTCAAGTCAGCCCATCAATACTTGAACAGGGCAAGAGGACTCGAACACGGATCTCTGAGGAGCAACTGGCTGTTCTGAGGAAACACTTTGATATTAACAGCCTCCCTAGTGATGAGGAGATCACCAAGATGTCTGCTCTGTCTGGTCTGCCTCATAAAGTCATCAAACACTGGTTCCGTAATACCCTATTTAAGGAGCGCCAGCGAGACAAGGATTCCCCTTACAATTTTAACAATCCCCCAACCACAGCCCTGGAAGAGTCCAGAGAGGAAGTAGCACAAAACCAGCCTTTAACAATTTCCCCATGTTCACTGTCGCCAGGCCTTACAGCGAATACCTCCCTACAGTCCCAGACAACAGATCTCCAGAGAAGTGATCACCATAGGGGCCGACGCTCTTCGCGAACCCGCTTCACAGAACAACAGCTGGAGACCCTGCAGGGGGTGTTTGAAGCCACTCCCTACCCTAGAGAGGAAGAATATGATAAGTTGTCTGCTCTGTTGTCCCTACCTAACAGAGTCATCGTTGTATGGTTCCAAAATGCTAGACAGAGAGCCCGCAAAAATCAAGACCGGGGGACAGACGATGGGTTGGAGGGGAAGAACCACCTTGACAACATTCACAAACTGAAAAATGGCTGCCACAAGAATGATGGTGAAAATGAGGAAAACAGCTGTGGGGATGAAGGCCAAGATGAATCTCAGAATGAAAACTCCATGGATCTGACTTATGAGTATTATACTCACCCCGATTCACCTGTACCTGATTCTTCCTCTCATTGTACAGAAAGTGAACATCAAACAGCCAAAGGTGAACCAACACCTGCTACTAAGAAACAGGATAAAACAATTTCTCCTCAGGCTGGTGAAAACCCAGCTCGTGTTCAAAGTCGCAGTGGAATTCCGGATGCAGACATTCAGTACAAGGAAAATGTTCAGGCCATGAAAACAGGGTCCTCTCCACAACCTGAGCTCAATCTGCAGACAGATAGTACTCCAGAAAGACCCCAGCCCTGCTCTTCCTCCTCCTCACAAAAAACAATACCTGCTTCCCCCTCCTCGGCTCATTCCAGCCAGGGGCATACACACAGTTCTCCTTCTGATCAGGCTGTTGAAAAGCCTGCCGATGCGTCACCCAGCCTCCCTACTGCTTCAGAGTCTGAAACAAGCTACTCTCAGCTGCCTGATGCCACTTCCAGCCTATCAACTGACACTCAGTCAAAAAGCCAGCTCCAACCCCAAACCCAGGCCCAGTTCCAATGCAGTCTCTGCCCAGTGTCTTTGCCTTCATTCCAGCTTTGGCAGGAGCATCAAACCAGGCACCTCCTGGCAGCTCAGTCCCAGGTCCAGTTTCTTCACTCCGGCTTCACAGACCGAACTATGCCTTACATGATGCTCCACCCCAACCACACCTTGATGGCCAGCCAAATGCTTTCCAGCGCTATGTCCCAAATGCACCCTAATCCCACACATCCCATGATTTCACACTTAAACAACATACAAATTAAGAACACTCTCTCTGATCACCCAAGTAACACTCTTACCAGCCTTACTCAAAGTTCCCTGACGTCCATGAAGCAGAGTTCAAAGCTTATGTCAGAGACCAGTTTTGAGAACCATAGGGGTGGTAGAGAGGTTGAGGAGGAACACCGAAGAGATAAGCGTCAGAGAACCACCATCACTCCAGAACAGCTAGAAGTGTTGTATCAGCGATACAGCTTGGACTCAAACCCTACCAGAGGAGTCCTGGAAAGCATTGCACGCGATGTAGGCCTCTCAAGACGTGTGGTTCAGGTACTTTATGGATGTTGGTTTTGTTTTAAATATGTGGAAATATTTTTTGAGAGATGGACAGAAAGTGAGCATGGAAAATAATTTTGTGCCATTTTGTATCTCAAATTTTAAAACACTCTGGTCTTTTCTTCACAGGTCTGGTTTCAAAATACACGAGCCAGAGAGAGAAAAGGACAGTTCCGATCAACAGGACCAGGATCCAGTTTCAGCTTGGGTTTCAACCACCTGCGCTGCCCATTCTGCAGGGCTCTTTTCAAAGTAAAGAGTGCTCTGGATGCCCATATGAGGTCACGCCACTGGGCGGAGGCTGAAAGAGCAGGTTATAATTTATCAATGAATCATGGATCCAATGGACAGATTGGGATGGCTACATCATCGGCCATAGACAGACCAGGGCCATCGATTTCCTCCAACCATATCCTAAACCACTTTGTCATCAACAACAAAGAGTTAACTGTAAAGCCACCTCTGACCTCTTTGTCTTCAACTACTGATTTGAACGCAGAGGAGGATGATGATTATGAGGAAGATGATGAGGATTACCCATGTGAGGAAGGTTCCAGTATTGCTGACCAAGGTTCTCCTAGTCCTGAGGGATCTGGAGGTCCGAGCTCAGACTGGGGTGAGACACAAACTCTGCAGCACCACCATCAGCAGCAGCGCCAAAGGACACAGATGAGCCACTTCCAGGTACTCCAGCTTCGTGATTTCTACAGGAGCCACCGTACCCCCAAACGGCACGAGTGTGAGGCACTGGGGCAGGAGTTGGGACTGCCTCACCGTGTGGTGCAGGTACATGTTATATTCATAAATAATGGTTTAATCTGCATGTTTTTAAGATTAAACAAGGACCTTTCAATAATCTTCAGAGAATAATTAAAATATTTTTTCTAACAAACTAACAACTTTTTTTTCTTTTTTTTTTTTTTGCAGGTGTGGTTTCAGAATGCCAGAGCCAAGGAAAAGAGAGCCAGGAGCTTGAGCTCTGACTCTGCAGAGAGGGAACAGGCCGAACTGACCGCAGGGGCAGGGGAGAGAGACAGAGCTTAGAGATGCAGACTATGGACCCTTTGCTTCCTTCTTCTACAGTCTCCCCAAAACCTCTCCTGCACCTGCTGTCGACCTCGAAACATATACCCTGTCCACGTTGCTGCCAAACCTGTAACCTGAACACCCCAAAGATGCAGAGCCACAGTGGCCCAAAGAGAAACTCTACTGAAATTAGGAGAGAGCCCAAACCAAGTCCTCTCTACCACAGCTTTCCTCTTTTCATATTGTTCTTAAACCCTTTTCCTGGTCTCTCCTTTCTTGTTGAAAAGAGCTCCTCTCCCTATTCCGTCAGACACCTTACTTCAACCAAACACCACCTTGATAAAAACTAACCAGATGCCACAGAGGCCAAAGAGCATTCTCCAAGTATGTGACCTCACTGCCCAGCTAGACCTGCAGTCTACCTCTCAGTCTGCATGACAGACTCACAGTGGGCCGTCCACCAGACAGTGCTAGATGACTAGCTGTGTAGCATGTAGTGCCAGTCTGTAGACTGGAAAAGAAATTGTCAAAGAGATTTTAGTGTAAATAGAGAGCTCCAAAAGATAAACTTGAAGAAAAACAAAGCAGTTACCAGTGGAAGAAGAAGAAGAAGAAGATGATGATGGGGGGGAAAATAAAGGAAAAATATCCTTAAAATAGACTGAGGTATTCGCATAGAGCTTTTGTAAAGACTGACTCAGATTCCAAAGCTCGTAACCAAAATTTTACATGTCTGTGGATTTAGTTTCAACTTGTTTGTTTTCAATAACAAACTGCAGAGCTGACGTCTGTACGGTGAATGGGTGAGATCTGCAGCTGGCATAGGTAAGCCGAGAACCAATAGACTGATGTGGTGCTAGAGTGCAGCCTCACCCTCCACAAGCCAATGATGACTCTTCTGTTGTACATGTACACCTTCTATGTTCCTTTAGTGGATAACAGCCCAAATAGCACAGATCGTAAAGGCCAGTTTGTCCTGAAAGGGACAAACTATTTTTTATAGCACTCAACCATTATACTGTATATGAAAACTTTAACCAAACTCAAATTTACATTGTGTGTGTTTAGTAATAGTTTCTTAATATAAATCTTATGGATTGAGATAAACTGTCTTGCTTCGATATAATAGTGTCATGATTGTGAAAAGATTATGACAGCTTTGATATGTTCAGGCAAGGTGACTTACTGCCTTTCCATTCTATTTGAATATACCAATGGCTGACCAATGTTATGTGATTAATGTAAAGCTTTCTATGCTCAGGTCAACAGCTCAACATGGCTCCGCTTCAAATGTGATCTTAATACTGCACTTCTCTGTTTTTTTAAAACAGAAGAGGAATGGTTTAACCTTGGACTAAGTATTAAAAGATATATACAAAAACATCTCTGTATTTCAAAGATCTGAGCTTTTCACCTCTGAGTAATAGATTGTTACTAAAACCTTATTGAAACTAAAGTGTTTAATAGCGTGAGGGGTAAATGTACAGTATTTAGCTTTTGTATGGTTGACTCAAGACTTCATTGGATGATTGAGACATAGCTCCCTTTTCCACTTACAGACAGGGAGCTACTGCGCAAAGCTGAGTAAAACTTCGGATGTTATTGATGTTATTTTTGTACACTTAATTTATTTTCCCTCTTTCTCCCTCCCTACCCACTTTCCTCTTTTCTCTCTACCTTTCTTCCTGTGTTCATTTGCAACCAGTCCTTATTCTAACTGTAATAATGATAATATAACAATAATAGCTAAACAATAATTAATGCTTTAAGACAAAAATCCAAAGACGTGATAATACTTTAACCATATGACCTACAAAAATAAGCGCTACTGTTTACTTGACGATGTATTGCTGTTTTTAAAGAAGGAAGGAGTCCCTATATCTAAGCTACTGTTTTCTGCCTCTCATAAGCACACTGGAGACTGTAACCAAAACCCCAAACTAGAGCCATGGCAGTCTGTAATATAGCGGTTAAAGAGTTTTACTTCTCTTGAGAAATGTTGCAGTTTATTTTTTTTCTTTTTTACCATAGTGTTGAACTTCAGCCCTTAAGGATGTCCAGTTTGCTGCTAATGTACTGTAGTTTCTAACGATACTGTAGAAAGATGCATGCTCTGATCGCTTTACCACTAGGCTTTAATGACTACAAACTGTAATGATACCTGTGATGCTGTTGATAAACTCGCTCCCCTGTTATTCTGTTGAAAACAAATGGATATGTGGGGCTCAATTCCATCAGGTTTGTTTTTCAGTATCCCATTAATTACCCCTTCTCAAAAAAAAATGGCTTTCGTAATACCAGAAATATTTTTTCAAGCTTCCAGATTCAGAGAAACCTGCTTGGGGCATTAGCTTCTCAATACTTACAGAGATACTGCATAGCTATTTGAAGGAGTTCAGCCCCAAACCTTCCACTGGTATGGTGTCAGTCTTTCTGTGTTGCAATGTCTCTATTTCATTTGTCCAGCTGAAACAGCTTTGCTGAACTCAGACTGACATCACAGCCGACTTTCCAAAGGATGTGGACTGACTAACTCTGTCTTGTTCTGTTCTTAAACCAACCAATGTTTACGACAATACCAATGAGCTTTCTTCTGTACAGAAATGTGCATTCCAAATACCACAAAGGCAGTTTTTTGTATACTGATTATTTTGAATTTCATTTCTCTCGTATTCTCTTGATCTTAGTGACTGTAAGATGTACATATTGGGGTCCTCTATGGTGAAGGGACTCTGTTATCTTTACTGTAGGTAAAACGATTCTTTTCTTTTTTTTCTGGATATGTTGTTGCCATAGTGATGACCAAAAAGATACCTGTGATGTGCACCTGTCCTTATGTCCTGCTCCAGTGGTTTAGTGTGTCTCTATACTCTCCCTTACCTGGTTCTCCCTTACTGGTGTGTGTTTCTCTTCCTTTCCCTTCCCATACTCCACTGAGCTAAATAAAGTCTGCTTTGGTGCATGCTCTGGTGTCATCCCTTTGCTCTAACCGAGAGAAGCCATTTTGTGAGTGTTGTGGTATGCAAGTAGTGTCTGTCTGTTATGTGGTTCATATTCCAGGTTGTATGCTCAATGGCGGTGTGTGTCTTGCTGGGTTTTGATGTGCAACTGTGTGCGCGTGCGTGTCTGTGGAACAAGGCACTGTGTGGAAGGCGTTTGGTGAATGAAGCCATGACCTCTGGGGTCACTTCATTAATTACATCTGTGACATTCAGCCAGATGAGTTTCCTTTGTGACTAAATGATATGATGAATATTAACGACCTTGGATGAATTACACTGCTGCTTCTGCTGCTGCTGCTGATGATAATGTGTTTTACGACTCTGGGAGAGAGGGGAGGAAAATTGCACACTACAGCACATTTAGGACACGCAGATTTTCATATGCAACATTACAAAGACCACAGCGTAGGTTTGTGGGGCACACTTTTATTATTTTTTTCTTTTCTTTATAAAACTTTCCATTGGTTGATTGACCAGAGAGGGAAAAACTACAATACAACAAAGTGTCATTCATTCAAGGTCTCAAGCACAAACTGGTATCTGCTCCTTCTTCTCCATTCAGTTAACCATTACTAGTAAATGTGACAGTGGAGAAAACATATCTGTGAAGCAGCTCTGACTGGTGTTGCAGGGAACAGATAAACAGATACATAGGGAGAACAATAGCAAAGTAAACAGAGAAGAGGGCTTGAGATAGCTTCGGAGCTGATGATAGCCATCTTAGAAAGTCATCCTGATAAAGTGATCCCCCACCATTTCTCCTTCTCCCTGTCCTCCCCCTCTTAATCAAATGAGTACTGTGCAGCTGGTGGGGTTGCGGCAAAAAGGGGTACGAGTGTGTGTGCAGAGGAGGTGGAGGGGGGGCTTTGAGGGATGGCGTGAAATTATTGCCTGCTGGTGTATATGTGTCGCTGGGGGTAGTAGGGTAGAATAGGGGGTTGGGCTGGGGCTGTGGTGGAGGGGGGGTATAATGTCATTGCCTGCTGGTGTATCTGTAGTGGGGGCTCATTTAGATTTAGATTGGTTATGTGAGGAGAGAGCTGAAAGGCCAGCTCATGTTTATGCATGAATCCCAAAGCATGCTGCTGTGGTGGAGCCCCGAGTTAAAGGGACAGAGCTGAAATACATTCGCACATTTAGACACAGCTCTGCATCTTTGGATAAAGCTCCAGATGAGGTGATGCTGTGCTATCAGACACATTTCAATCAGTGAATTCATGTGTAGGCTTGTTTTTTAGATAATTTGTATTCAAATTGATTAACCCCCCAAGTCTAAATGAATATCATGCTGCTGCTTTTAATTTAAAATTCTAATGTTAACATTTTTAAAACAAAAATTAGACTATCAGTACCCACTGACTGACTGTCTGGAAGATGGCTTTTGTATCCTCTGCAGCTGATGCAGAGCAGTACATGGGTGCTTTCTACATTACACTCACTCACCCGCCGAGAGTAATCAGTAAATGTCTTTGAAGGAGAGTTTGTTCAGCACTTCATCAGGTATAAAGTGGTTTTTATTTGGAAATGTGGTCCCTATCCATCTTTTAAATGACTTTTTAATGGTCGTCACACCATCCTAATCAATCATGTGGCACAGCTAGCCTGCAAGCGCAAATACACTCTATTTATAATTCCTATATTCTGCCGCAAAAACTGACACTCTGTGCCTTCTTAGTACTGTAAATGAACAGAAAAATGAGAGGAATTGTCTCTCTGATTTTGTGGAAACATTAGAAAGACTTCCCGTACTGATTTCCAGCATCCTAGTTATGAGGTATTCCATGTAATCTGTCTTTGTATTATATCAACACTCTGTAGCTCTCTGCAGAAAGGGTGGGTAGTAGAATTTTATAAAAAAATAATGATCTTTATTGTAATCCTTTGGTATCTCTATATTCAGGCCCACACTTTTTTGTGACCCCTCACCATCCCCCTTCCACAATAGCACCCCCCTGTTAGCCCCCCTTTAGTACTTTACATCTATAATGAGATACAAATACGCATCAGCAGGACAGTGTCTACGCCACGCGTCACTGTGTGAATATTACTCACACTTATTAGCTGGATTATGTTAATCTTTACACTCTCTGCCCACAGACAACAGACTCCCCATGATATGGGGGTGGTCACGGCAGTAAGCGTGTGCTGTCGTGTGCGTATGGCTGCATGTGTGTGTTGGAGTGATTGCCATGTTGTCAAACTGATCTGCATGTGAAAGGGCGGTCTAATTACATCACTTATGCAAATGAGAGACGCACATATGCACGCACATACGTACACACCAGTGACAGCTTACTACTAAGGTCAAGAAGACAGTGTGAGCTATCCTCTTATTGACTAACACAGGGTGGCATCACCACCTGTCAGAGATAGACCACTTCTTGACACAATGCACAGAAGTCACAATGGATGTTTTGATACACTCATTCAGATAAATTAGAAAAACAGAGTGGATGGGTCAAGCTCACAGTAGACTTAAAGCACTTAAGACTGTTATTGGAAAATGTCCGACCGCATATCCACTGATTAGTCTTTTTTTCAGACTGAAACATTGATAGTATCCCTGTTGGAATGATTGATTGAGTCTGACACATTTTAATTACGCCCAAATTAAATGAATCGGCTGGCGGACTATAAAACATTGCTGTTTAATAACGAGCTCCTCCATTTGCCTTTTTTTCCTCCTTCCTTCATCCAATCCCATTCTGGCTGCCCGCACCAAATAACCTCTCTCCATTTAATGATATGCAAATGAATTTTCATGAACCCCATGATCCCATGCGATGATTAAACTAAGATGACATTAGCTGCCATGCTGCTGCCACTGTCAGTGTTTCTGTCTGCCTCCTTTCTCTGTCCCTATCTCTACCATCTTTCTGCGTATCCACGACAACGGCCAACTGGTGATATTAAGGGGTTCATTGTCATCGGTCCCTTATGAATTTTCTTTGTGAGAGACGACATTCTCCATATCAGTGTCATTTCAGAGAAGTTTTTCCAGTAGTAAGAGAGCTGGAACATCAGAGTGCAAAATATTGGTTTTCACACCGCATGTGGTAGTGGTACACTGGAGACATACATGTTACAACAATATACAATTATTGTAACAAAATAACATCATATAGACAATATGGTAACCTTCCACATCTCTTCATTTTCCACTTCCAGTGCTCCCCTCCCACCGTTCGGTTTCAGTCTGGATCCAGCTCCACCTCTGCTGTCGTTTATTGTACTCCATTTGCATAATGAAGCCCAGGCTTAATTAAGATCCCACTGGAGTCTGGAGCCAAGGATGAAGGAAAGAAGGACGAGGAAGGGGGAGGGGAGATCCAGCGTTCCTTAGCTTATCCGCACGTGTCCAAATAGGAGGCACAATTTAAGGGGGGAGAAAAGCGTTGACGAGCGATTAAATCGCTAATTATGATCGGCTGTTAGAATTAGTGTGTGGCTGTTAATTAGCTGCAGATGAGATGCCCAGACAGTTGCCCGCCCCTGACGACTGCAGCACCCTCCCTGACTGGCAATAGAGAAACTCAGCTTGACACCCTGGAGATGATGCCAACACATCCCTCCCTATGACACACACACACAGACACAGCAGTGTGCGGGGATATCCCTTTAAGAACATCCCAGGTGTGCATGTGCAGGAGAGAGGCTCTTCATCATCCTTGTCCACCCACTCCTACTGTTCTTCGTTAAGAACAAAATTCCCCGCATTTTCTTCTTTTATATCCTTTATTCATTTTGTTCATTATTCCTCTTCTTGCACATGCTCTTCCTCTCCATGATGGAATGGTACGGTCCCTTGTTTTATTCTTTGTAAGTGGCAGCAGCTTCCCTCCAGCACAGCAGTTGGCATCGAGTAGAGTTGGCATCGAGGAAATGGTTTTTGTCCCATACTCCCACCACAGTTGCATTTGTGGCTCTCGTTCCAACCTTCTGCTACTATTTTGTGTCCGCGTTTACTACGGTTTTGTGTAGCTTCTGATGGCGCCCGTGAATGCCTCCCTGTTTGCGTTTGGCATGGTGCCATCTGTGTTTCTGGTCTCTCCCTTGAGGGGATGCCATCGCCAAAACATTTAAGGCATCCGAAATCCTCTGCTCACCGTATGGAGGTTTCTGTTTGCAAATGTGTGTGTTATGTTGACTTGGCAGTGTGCCATCTTTCTTCCCGTGCCCTTGCCGCCCCTGAAAAGATGCCATCACAGAATCGCTGGCAACCGTTGCCTGGGCACCTCTTCTTGGCTTTGTCCAAGCAAACAAACGGTGATTAGCAGCAAATCCTCGGAGGTGAGTCCCTTGTCTTTTCGGCTAAGACAGTTCTCCACAAACCGCTTTGATTGCTTCGGTTAAGCCACGACCACAGGCTGGCATGGTGCCCGCGGGCTGGCACGCAGTCGCTCGCAAAGAGAAAGAGAAAAGTCAGAAAACGGACAGAACGCAGGATTTTCCGCCAACGTTTTTCTTCATACGATCAATGGTCATCAGAGTTTCACCTTACAGTTTCATAATATCATCCATTTTTCTCTTCAACATCCTTCTACGCCTCCCTTCATTAATGTACATCTGAGTCATCCTCTCTCTGCTGGCATCCTGCTCACTTCTATGCTCAGCTGTCTTCTGACGTTTTCGATATCTTCCCTTTCTCTGCCCGTTCTGCCGCTCGTTTCGCCTCACTGTGCCTGTGCCAAGGTGGCACCATGGTAGTAGTATGGAGGTCTGTTTCCCGTCCTCTTCCATTCTTATTCTCCTCGCCCCTTCGCCCATGCCCATGCCCGCCCCCGCTCAAGTCCTGACTGGATGGCACTGTGCCAACCTGCCACCGCCATCGCTCTCATTTGTAGCTCATCCCTCCGTTGCCCTTCCCCCTGTCTCTACATTTCCATCCCTCTCTCTTCCCCTCATTTCATTCATCCACTTTCTGAATCATTTACTCTGTCTGTGTCGATGAAATGCTGCGTTCGTATGTACACACAACATCACTTAATTGACACACATACAACTTTTCATTTCTGCATGCCGCAAATCGGCGGTGTTTGTTGTCACTTGGGAGACTTTTTTTGGTACCTGAAGGAATGCTCTGAGCAGCTGCCCGTTAGGTAATTACAGCAGCAGTTACTTATTCCACTGAGACAAGAGGAGCAAGACGAAGAGAGCCCAGAGTTTGGAGAAAGCTCTTGTTGTTTTAATTAACTTATACCAACCCCCATCATGCGTGCCGCATACCATATCCCTAAGAGCCTTGTACAGGTTGCTCTTGTTCACACAAGCGCTATACGGCGATATGATTGATCCGATTACCAGAAAAATCGATTGCGTACCCACTTTACTCAAATGGGGTTCACCCACTTTACTAAAATGACCCTTGTTCCCTTGTTTTTCTTTTTTACCCACCTCTTTAAAATCTCTCTCGTCAAACAAAAGCTGTCAGTAGTGGTGGAGCTATTAAGCAAATACTCTCATTAGTACACAAAACATAATGAATATGTAAATGATGTGTGTAATTTATGCATGGGCTGAGAGACTTGTTCTCTTTTCAGTCCTCCATTGTATTCACTCTATTTATATCCCCTCTCCTTAAAACTAAAACTTAACACCCTTGTGCCAATTTCCCTCTTTTCTTAGACCACATCCTATGAATGAGTCCATGGGGGACTTCTTGAGGTCTCACTATTGTCCCTTTTATTTTCTGCTTTTAACAGATTTCTTCTTCCCCTTAATGTGGTTTGTAATTTCTAATTGTCTTTGACAGTCTCTCTCTTTTTCTCTGTTTGCTTCAGCTCACAGTCTGTCCTCTCCGAAAACAAACCCTGCAGTGACGCATTAAACCAACAACCGAGTGTTTGAACAAGGTCTTTCTTCCAGGAATATGAATACTGAATAATCTACCCATTAAATCACATCCACACTTGGCTGTGTTGTATGCTGTGTGTTCCCTTTGTCCCTCTGTGACTCGATCTTGACTTGATCTTAATGTGTGGTCCAAACTGTGTGGCAAATTGAAGCGTGTCCTGATAGGCGGTGAGTAGCCTTGCTCCTGTCTAGGATAAACACCTATAATACTCTGGCTCCCTTGGCAATCACCATAGCAACAAACCATGATACCCACGTGAGTTGCATAATAAGATGTTCCCCAAGACCGTGGACCATAAAGCGGCGACAAACTAGACACCCGCAGCAATGAAAGCGAATCAGAAAATAACCATTCAAATGTCAAACCTCACCTCTGACTCATCCAGGACTGATCTTTCTATTTATCAATAGGTTTGCATCACTCAATGTGCACTCTCAGCCGCTCACACACCTTCTCTGTCTCTCCAGACCTTAACAGGTGCTGATGAGCCGCAGTCAATGATTGTAATGAGCTATCGATCACCGTGGGAAAACAGAGGGACAGAGAGGGGTGAGGAAGGTAGGGGGAACCAGAGGACACACACACACAAACAGGAGGTGGACTGCCAGAAAAAAAAAAACATGAACTAAATGGAGACAAGCTACCTAAGACAGAGTATCAATACTTGCTTTAATCAAGTCCTTATCTCCTATTGTTCTGCTTAAAATAGAATTTATGGGAAACTACTTTCTGCCACCGCAGTTTGAAGGGGACTGTTCAGCTCAGGATGACCGTGCAGACATGCTTGTCATGACCGAGTCCAGATGCCAGCGAATGGCACTGACGCAGTATCTCTATTTTCCTCTCTTTTTGTGCTGTGTGCATGGAGTGGAGGCAGACAGCTTTAGGGAAGGGGGAGGTGCGTTGCGTTGTGTGTGTGTGTGTGTGTCGTGTGTGTTGGCTGGCGTTTCAGATAATGAAATGCAGCAGGGAACAAAGAGCTGGGGGCCCCTATTCTCTGTGCTGCAGCTTCATTTTCACTCCCGTCAGTCTATGATTCTTCCATACCCTCTTTCTTGCGTACGTGTATGTGTGTGTGTGCGTGTGTTTATGTTTGTATGAGTGGTTTGTTGTGTGTACCACTGTCCCCTCCTCCTCCTGTTAGTATTCTGCATGGCAGATCCCCCTAATGTAATAACTGTGTCTGCATGTCTAATTTACAGCAGGAGAGAGTAAATAGCCTGTGGTTAATTACAGTACGTGTGTACGTGAGTGTGTGTGTGTGTGGATGCATGTGTCTACATGCGCGTGGGTGTGTCAGAATGATTTATGAGTTGCAAATAGCTACACCAGTGGCCCGTTTCTCCTCACTTAGTTTTTAATCTGTCTTTCCATTAATTTTCCTGGAGATGTTATTATGGTTTTATAACAGTGTGCACGAGGATGCACATGTGAGTGCACCTATGTGTTAATGAGACAGGGGTGTGGACATTTTGTGAGGATTGAGGCTACTTGGGGCAAGTGAGCTGCTCTTTGCTTCCACCGCTTTCTGCTTTTGCATTTCTCATCCTTCCTTCCCCTTTTCCTCTTTTCCGGTGCTTCACTCACTCTCTTCATTGAGAGCCACAATGAACACAGATCTTTATTGACAGTACACGGTGGAACATGGAAACAGCAGGTCAATCCGTTTAGCCCAAGGGCCGATACACCAATTCACCAATTTGTCAGTGTTAGTTTGAGAGAGAAAAGCAGCTAATCTCTCCTCTCTGCTCTCTATTGATCACACACTTAGACTCCACTTCTCTGTCTAAACACTATTGATTCTCTCTCTCTCTCAATCTCTTTCTCTCTCTCCCTCCCTCTTTTTCTGTCTTGCTTTTGCCACATACCACAGCTCTGAACACATCCTCACTTCATACACCCTGGCTACTTCCCCTGATAAAAGCCTGAATAATGGACACTGCATGTCCTTGTACACTGAGCCACGAGTCACATGTTTCAATGAATACATGACAATATTTCAGCATGAACAATATAAGGCTTTCAATAATTGTAAGTAGTGCTTATCAAGTATAGAAAGCATTTTAGTCTCTAGTAGACTATGGTCCCAAAGTGTCACAAATTACACTTCCCTGCTGCGTACATTCAAACGCTTATGCATGGTCTCATTAAAAAAAATCAATTACTTAGCAACCCCTCTTCAGCCTGAATACAGACCATGATTAAAAATTCACTGCTGGGTACACTGTCTCCTGGCTTTGTTTTTGAGTCGCACATCACAGGGTGCACTTGAAAAGGGCCACATTCCTGTTAAGATGAAGGCTATGTAAAAATCACAGAATGGTCATCTTAAGGGAGATGACCCCCCCACCCCCAACCCCGCCTCCAAAAAAACTTCCATTTAAACTGAACCTTTAAATTAGATTTCATTTATGGGGACCCCTGTCGTGAAAAGATTCTGTTAAGATGTGTGATTGGGCAGAAGACCGACTGTGTTTTCACCACAGATGGGAAGATGAAATAGAGAGAAAGTTGAAACAAAAACAGATATTCCTAGAGTGTTTATTATATCCATTTCTCTCTGGTCTTGTGTCAAATTAATAAAATGTAAACAGGGAATCCCAACCATTCCTCATGAGAGAAAAATAGCCAGGCACTCCTCAGTCTCGACGTCCCTCCACAGCTCATTTATAAGACAGGTACGCCCCCTACTGGTGATATCAACCCATTACGAGGCTTGTGTTACAAAACACAGACACATGGCTTGTGTAACTACAACTCAGCTGTTTGGTAACCAGCACCAGGGGAGGCGACGAGACGTGGACCGCGACATGTTTTAAGTACCTGACTGGACAGCTTTTCGTCCTTTTATTCGCCCTCAGCTCTCACCTGAAGATGCCCGCCGAGGAGAGCAGAGCCCTGGTGAGGAAGATGCTGAGGGAGGTCCTGGTGGGTCGAGAGGATCCGGAGGGGTTCTTCGCGATGTGTGTGTCGGCCCTGGGTCACCAGGAGACCCGGGCGCAGTTCCCCTCCCTCATCCGGCCGCTGTCCACGGCCAACAGCTCCCTGCACTCCTGCCTCACCTCCATCTACACGGAGTATTTCTCGAAGGTCAGCCGCTGTTTTCGCCGACATGAACACACTCACAGCTCGGCCGACTTGCTCTACTTGGGGATACAAAGTGGTTCAACGTCAAATAATTTACGTAAAGAGAACACAAGGGTAAAATAGCATTTCAAGAAAAGGTTACATTCTGTTTCTGGGAGACAAGTAAAAAGGGTTTAAAATTATCTTAAAACGCTTACGTGCAGAAAAGCAACAAAGCTATTTTAAATATGTAGTGTTGGTGAAGATGCCTACAGCGATTCTTGACCTCATTTAGAGGTAAAATACTCCAAATTATCCAGTCAGCTAACGTGTTAGCAAACAACTAAGCTGAACATGTAGTTTACATTTACATGATGTAACCTTATGTTATCTTTAAATCCCATTTTTGTTGGTACTTTGTTATGTTATAGCTATTTTGGTTCCTCAGCCCCAGAGATAAACTAACTCTGAACGTGTGTGTGTTACTTAATGTTTTCACCTGTCGCTCCCTTACCGCCCCCGCTCCTCAGGCAAGTCAGGTAAATTAAAAAAAACGGGTAAAATGAGAGAAAAGTTTAGCTTGTGTTAGCTGCAAGTCTGCAAAAATGATAACTGCGCCACATGACAAATGTAACGTGTACGACAACGTTATAGATACTTTAACATTGCCATATTTGTTTCAGCAATGTATCAATTGGTTTAAACAATACACGCGTATTGAGAAATGGATAAAGTCTTTGAGTTTCTGGCTTACCTTGGACACTCATACGTCTTTACATTAGTTCAAATGAATCAAATCTGCTATGAGGAAAGTACTTGCTACTAATCACAGAAATAATCACCTGCACACCCAGGTGTTTCCACTTATTCTGGCTAATTACGGCTCTGCTCAGTGTGACCTGAATTAACACCAAGTAAAACAAACAAACAAACAAAAATATTCAGTATTTATGATGAATTAATGACTTAATAAAAGTGTTAAATTATGAATTATTAACTCTAACATTATCCTAGAAAGGTTGAAGTTGTTATGGCCTGTAAGTCGACGTTAACAGAGCACCGTCTGTACGTGCAGTTAGAATAAGTGTTTGGCTGTATGAAGGGTGTGTGTGCCCTTTAACATCGTGAGTATCTAAAGACACATTATTATTATTATTTTTTAGATTTGATATATATATATAAATAAAAATATGGTGGTGTCAGCTGTTTTTTTTAAATTGTCTTGCTAAAGCGTTTATTCTGATAACTAAATGAAATTGATTAATTGTTCATTTCATCTTTAAAAACTTCACAGTCTTCACAGGCCATAATAAACAATGTGTTCCTGCCATTTTGAACTCCAACACCCCTCTCTTGCTCTTGCTGTGTTTATTTGATTTGAACACCTTGAACTTCTTGTTTG
>JAOXYL010000090.1:13925476-13936716 GCA_028564955.1 Terapon puta
AGACACATCTAACATGAGGTAACTGGCATTAGCTGCAGTATCAAACCAGTATCAGCTTGCTTTAAAAAACACTGCATCATTTTAATAAAAAAACAAAGAGGAAATGTGTTACATTGACTTGAAACTTAAATCACCACCTGCTCTCTTGGTCTGACATCTCCCTCTTGTCCCATATAGGTTTTTTTTCTTTTTGGGCCAGATCCCGTCTATTCCACTCACAGATGGGAGGTCCACCCCTCATGGGAAATTGCGTCACCAATACCCCTGAAGCAACCCCCACACCCTGTCCTTTCTCTCTCTCTTTCTTTCTCTCTCTCTCTCTCTCTCTCACACACACACACACACACACTTTCCCCCTCTTGCTGCACGTTACAACGCGGACGGATCCGAGTGAATGTCTCCCAGCCCTTCCGTTAATGAAGCGGCCATTCAGCCATAAATAGGGGAGGCCCTAATTAAAACACACAGATAGATGAGCTTTTAACTCGCAGCTGAGGTGGGGGGTGTAGGTGGGGGAGGGAGAGCTGGGGTGTGTGTGTGTGTGTGAGCGAGTGACAGAGAAAGTGAGGGAGAAGCAGAGAGTTGGAAGAGGAGGGGGCACAGTTGTGACAATGAGCTCATTTCCCGGACAGGCCCAGTGTACGTATGTGCTCGTTTACATGACGTCTCATAAATCATAGCAGGCAGCACTGTGACGTATATAAGCCTCAGTTTACAGAGGGCATAATCAAACAATAGGAACTCATGTTTCTCTGCCCCTTAAACCTACAAATGTACTCAAAGTCATAAACTAATAAAGCAAACAAAAGAGCCAGTATTTGTTTTTTCGTCCAGTACTGTACCTGTGAGTAAACTAGCGTGAGTAAATATGATATGCGATCGCCCCTCAGGAGAAACTACCTTGACTGTGTATGCCAAATAAAGAAGCTGCCCATAACAAAGCATGAACACCAAAAACTAGTCACAAGCACGAGCATGTTTCTGTCCACAAACAAAGTTTATAGCTAGGAACGGCCTACAGATGATGATGGTGGCGAGTGAAGATGCGTTGTGATCTTTTTCTCTGAGCATAATAGACTAGAAATAAATCTTTCATAGCACTGACAAAATAAGGGGGGCCAATCATGAGATGTTCCGAGGGAGAAACAAAGGAAGACACAGAGCAAGTGAGGGGAAAAAACAGTTCCTCAAAAGTATGCTTGGGAGTTTGGGGGTTGAGATCTGCGTTTCCTGCCTCAGAGTGGGGGTCTGGAGCAGAGGAGGAGAGGAGCCGGGGAATTCTGGGGCCTCATCACATACTGACCTCCGACAGCACCAACCCTGCTCCCACAATGCAATGATGTCACAAGGGAGGCACTGGGGTATGGGAATTTAATTTCTGGATTTTTAAGAGTTCAGCACAGATGCGTGCAAATGCACACACGCCCACAAAAGGGAGGGATAACGTCACAAACAGTGTACGATGTGCATGAGCTGTAAGGCTTTAGCCACACAGTACTGTGTGTGTGTGTGAGTGTGGATGTTTAAAACTCTGATGTCATTAAGGGAGAACTAGGCGGCCCTACAGACTGTAAAGATGACAAGCAAACACCCAAACTCATTACTACGCCCGGCAGCCAAGAGTAATAGTTCATAAAAAAAACATTTGTATCACTCAGACTCTCTCCCTCTAACTTGGTTCCCATCCCTCTGGCTGTCCAGTGCTCACTGTAAAAACATCTTTTTTTCTCTTTGTCTGCACTCGCAGTTTCAGTAATATCAACAAAAGTTTTTCTAGTAGGACTGATAAATCATGCAGGCCAATATATTAATAATGATATTAGTCTGTTGCAGATGTATGAGGCATAAGTACCTACTTATCTTGCCGTCTTTGTGATCATTTGTAATTGTTCACATAAACATAGATAGATTAAAGATACATTTTTATAAAATTCCCATAAAAAGACCCCCTCAGTGCATATCTTGGTCAGACTAAAACTAATTCAATCAATCGTTTTCAAAAGTGCTGGTTTACCTGCTTATGTAAAAAGGAAAGCTTTCCAGGAATCCGGATGTTTAGAAGCAGAACAGAAGTTGGAGAAGTGAGAAAAAGAAGTTTAAACTGTCACACCACACAGAGGCCTTTGTTGTAAATTGGTTATTGTAATTTTGGTGCTAGATAGAGGATCCTTTGCAACTCTACTTCTCATATCTATGGTCTACAAAAACAATTTAGGCAATTATTATACATACAATGTTAATGTGATTCTGGGGTCTGGTTGGAATCGCAGTGCTGGGATCCTGTGCTACTCTCCAGGCCTCTTCGTGTCTTGCATCCCTCCAATAACCACAGAGGCTGCATTTGGTCTTGTCTGATTATAATGTGGGCTTGTCTGCTTCCATATCTGGCTTTTAAGAGTTTTAAAAGCCCAGATCTGTCAGCTGACAGGCTACAACACATTTGGAAGAAACCAGCTGTCTTTAAAACAGCAAGAGCAACAGAATCAGAATCAGATTTATTGGCCAGGTATGTGTACACATACAAGGAATTTGACTGTTTTTTACGCAGATGATGAACTCAATCCGATCATGTCAATTAGCAATCGCAAATTTTGAACATTCCAACTTTATTTACTGTTTATTTTGAGCACTCACTGAGATAATTCAATGCGCTGCCTCATACACTGTCCTGTAGCCACACGTTGTGAGCCCCGGGCTGAGGCAGATTAAAGAATGAATGGGATGGATTGAAAAGGCACAGACACCACTTTGAGTCACACTGTAGGAATGTGATGAACCTGCAAAATGATTATTGCTTCGGGTGCACAATGCCATATACATGTTGGGACAGAGACACACACGTGGCCAGAGACCTAGTCATTCACTGACACTTTTGAGTGACAGAAGCATTTGGATGTGGGGCATGTGTGCTTTTCTTTAAAAAGGCTGAAATCAAAGTGCGTACTCACAGCAAATTCTGAACACATCCTGAATAATTGGGGAGGGGGTACGGTTTAGGGTCACACCTGTCAGTCAATACAAAAGGCTGGTCTATACTCTCTCTACCCTCTACACAGCTGACACGGACACATGGTCTTGTATGTATATGTATAGGGTTGATGAGGACAGGTGGACTGAGACAGATGAGCGACACATGCACAGAATCCAGCCCGTTTTGCACACAGACACACCCTTCAAAGTCAAATTATAGACTGAACATATGACGGTTTCATGTGGCTCCTCCTCACTGAGATGTAAACATGTGCTCATACACATCTCAGTCTTCATACACACCCATCACCCTTTTAAATGCATATCCAAAGTCTGTGTCTTTAGTGTCGTAAAAGCTGCTCTGTCTGGCTCAGCAGTGCGAAGTGCCGTTCAGTCGTAAAGGAAGAGAGTCTTTGTTATTGCTCTGCTGTCTGTTCCAGTTCCAGATTCAAAGCTTTGTGCGTTACTGCTGTTTTTTCCTTGTGGAGCCGAGTCCCGCCCCTCCTCACCATCTCACTGGCTGAGTCTGGCTGGGAGCTCAATTCTCATTGGCTGAGGGGTACACAGGGGAGAAATTGGGAGGTTCTCCTTTGTTTACATGCTCGAGGAGAAAACCCCAATAACAACTGTTACCTTGGGCAACCAGACAATCTACAGTTAGCCAGACAGACAGACAGGGGTAGAAGCTGATCATGCACACACCCACACACCCACATGTATAATGAGGTAACCAGGTGTCCAAAAACAGGCCAAATGAGGAGTCTTTGTTCTCTGTGACTCCATGCTTTCTGCTCAGCATGACACAAAATATATGGTATGTACATGCATATTTTTAGTTAGGACAGCAGGCAATCATGTGGTTTCATTGTCTGATGAAACTTTCCAAAGCTTGTATGGGTATATGTTCTGAAAACCCTGCCGGGCTCAGACTGCAACAGAATGAACTGTCTCTGTACCTCCATGGGCGTATGCTCCTGTTTGTGTTGCAATAAGACAGGATCATATATCTTGATACTGACTTACAAAGCGCTTAATCCAATTCATGCAGCTGAGACTCCAAATCTCTCTATACTTGAACCTATAACAAGCTGCGAGGAGGAAGGCATTTAGAGTCTGTGTGCGTGCGTGTCATCCTTTCTCCAAGACTACGCAAAGTGGTTGGCACAGTAATGGTGCTTTATTGTGATTGAAGCTCCAGCATAACAGCAGAAAAATCAATGGGATTCTTTGAGAAGCTAAATCCCTATTGGTGTTTGTGTGTGTGTGTGTGTGTGTGTGTCTCTGTTTTAGTCTCTGGTATGACCATAAATCGTATCTCCCTTCTCAGTAAATCAGCACTGAGTCCTGAGCCTGCTCAAACAAAGTAAGTCAGGTCTGTGCATGTCTGACTTTCATAGAAACTGACCCCACATTCACACCCACATGCACAAAATGAACACACTCCCAAACCATCCATCCCACACTGGCTCTCTATCAAGAAACTCAATACCTGAATCGTGACATCATATTCTAAAACCATGGCAACTACACGCCAGCGCAGTGTAAACAGATCCTTTGTCCTGTTGTGGGATTTTGTGATTGCATCACTTGTGTTTAACCATGCAATGCTCATACGGACCTGCAGCACCAACTGAAGTGTGTTTCTAGCTCTAGGCATTGAAAAGTAAGTAGTTTGTATTACTTTTAGGAAATTCTTTAGCCAAAGCTCCATGATCCTACAGAACGATGCGCATTTTCACATTTAAACACAAATTCGCTGATGAGATTTGAGGAAAAGTAACAAATGACTTTGTAGAACAATGTCCCTTAGGATTTTACTCCATTAAACAATGACTCTTGGTGAAATAGTACCTAAAGCTTCTTCTCCAAAAGGCTGAATTTCATAGGAATGTACCAATTATGATGTTAGCAAAGGTGCTCTTTGTTTCGGGCAGGTTCGCCCACCCTTACTGTAAAACACTACATTTTACAAAGTTTGAATTTAGAAAAGTCCCAGCTTGGCCTGTACAGTCATTTATGGCAACACTGAAATAATGTTTGTTTTGTTTAACGAAGAGATGCTTTGACAACGGTATTGAAACACAAGTACTGTACTGACAAATGCATAAAAATATCAAACAATAGCAGGACTGGGGCTCACATTTTCAGATTGTGGAAACGGGAACAAAGCACAGTGCAAATCAAAGCCTCTCTGTAGGCTAAAAACTGGACAGAGAGGAGACATGCTCGGTGAAACAGCGAGGACTCTAATCTCAGTACAGAGCGCTTTGGAAACCTCACTCTTTGTTTACATGGCTCATTACAGGGGGAAAGACTTAAAAACATTTGCTATCTTTCACCACCCATGAACAACATGTCTAAGAAGAACTAGCCTCTAACACACACACACACGCTGTCTCGTGCGATGCGGGTCTTAAGGATCAGTGTGTTCTGCTGAGTAATGAAGATTTGGTGCCCACAGACGGACCAGCAGCACTGAGGCAGATAATACTGTCAACACACGCGGTTTGCCAGCTACCCCTACTGGACACACACCCATTCCTGACCTAAATACCTTGATTTTTCTTGAGGTCAGGTTGAGTCCTTGACACGGACTCAGATTCTATAATGATACATCTGAAAAATGCTCCAGGACCACTAATGGACACACGCCATTATAGGATGGAAACTCATTTCATTCACATATTTGAAGTCCTCTGAGTGCAATAATAATGGAGCAGAGAGCATTCCAGTTGTAACACCCACACCACACACACACACACAGTGACAGCATCAGCCGTTACGGGAAACAGAAGACAGCAAGCGAGACAGAGTAAGAGAAACAGGCGAGGGAGAGGAGGGAAGGAGGGGGTTCAAAGATCAGAAAACAGATGTAAATCGTTTAGCAAACTCCCCTCCAAATGACTAACACATGTGCAAGAAACTTTCCCCTCCCAGCATGCGCGCACACACAAATGCACGCAGCCTCACTCTAGATGGCTCTGCACCTAGACAGCGCGACACACTCATTCATACCACCTGCTTTTGTCACTTCTCCTCTCACGAGCGCACGTCTGATGAGCTGGAGCTGGAGTTAAACCACCTCTCATGTTAAAGCTTCTGTTTGCCACGCCGCTATTCCGCCTCCACCCAGCAAACACACACACACACACACACACACACACACACACACACACACACACACACACACACACACTCAACTCTCTGGCTGAGGCCGGGTTCGACCCTGTTTGTTTAACTTCTTGTTAAAGTTTGACAGTGACTTTGTGACATGGCATTTTTGTTCTAAACTAACCATAAGCCATGGTGAAGAAGCCTTGCACACCAGTTGCCAAAGAAAAAAAAAACGAAAAAAAAAAACGAGCACACACCTCTTCACATGACAGCTGGTCTGGGTGACTGATGACAGCACAGGCCAGTGTGTCAGCCTCTGACTGAGGCCATGTGCTTTGAGCAGAGAGAGGCAGCAGCAGTCATTGCTGTGCTATTACACACACACACAGTCTTACTCACATATGACCAAATTCTGACACAACCCATCCATAAAACATGATCTGTCCTGATGCTGTTTGTCACACAGATGGGCCTCTTTTCAATGGTATTATTAGATGTAGCCTATGGTGGCAAAAACATCAAAACATAACAAAACAGAGCAAGTCTCCTTTTGTACACATTGTGACACAAATATATAAATTGTGGATGAATGTATAACTCCGACTTGTGTTAAAACCGAGAGTAATTCCTACATTTTAGAAGAATTGTGAGCACAACTGCCAACTGTAATGTCACATGTGAGCAGTCCCGATGGCAGACAATGCTAGGAATAATAAACACTGATTTTTTTTTTTGTTGTTTTTGGCTACTATTCTTCTCCTAGAACACAAAGTATCAGCTGCCATTAAGGTTGTGAGTCCAAAGTAAATGTAACAGCGGTCTGAACAACCTCAGCATTTGTTCCCCACTGTCCCGTCGGTTACAGTCGGTGAGGCGCTGCAACAAAAGGAGACAATGAAACAAGAGTTTGTGTTTTGCAACATCATTCTCTCTCCCCTCGCTCTTTTCTTCTTTCCTCCGTCACTTTTTCAGTTTTCAAGCCCAAAACCACCGCCGACGGCACCGGACGGCCAGCTTAAAAAAAAAAAAAAAAAAAAAGAAACAACAAAACGTGCCGCTTTTGTCGGTGAGCTCGTGAAACAAACCTCACGGGGGGAAAAAGCTCCAGACACACACACACACACCTACCTCAAAGTCGACCCCGACGCGACTTGTCCAACTCGACTTGTTTAATATTTCACGTGACAAAGTGGTTCAGGTCACACCGGCGCCTCTCCGGACTTCTTCTTCGGGGCTCGAGGTGTGTCCGCGCGACTCTGCTCTGTAGTAAACTGCTCACACACACACATGCACCCAGTCAGGACCCATAGAAAATGTAAATTTAAGATGGGGATGGGAGGGGCGCCGTGACGTCACGCGGCGGCCCCTCCTCCTCTGGCTCCGTCCGCTCACGAGCTCGATGAGCGGGGACTCCTCGAGCTACAGGGCGGGGCGTGGACGGAGCACGCGCGCGCACCCACTAACTACACGCGCACGCAAATGAAGGCAACATGGGCATACACAGCCTGGCACTTACCGGAAATGTTTAAGTTGCTTTTAAAAATACAACGTTAAAGATTGTTCTGCGTTTTGCCTGTTGTATTTATAATGTCATATTAGTGGGCCAGCTGCACATTATGTATTTCCACATCGTTTTCATAATTTCCAAATATGTCAAAAATAATATATTTCTGATAGTCACTGGTGTGACAGTAAAGTTATTTATTTATAAGTGTTGCTCAAGATTTGACCTCTTCTATTTTACTTAGTTTGAGCTGCAATGGCATAACTGATTTTTTTTACATTAGTCACACTTGTGTATACATTTTTTTCTGTTAAAGGAGCAGCATCAATGTTTTAATATCAAAATGGATCAAAAGTTTAATGTGAATGGGGTCTCTTTTTAAGATAGTTACCACCCAGCGGCTGTTCCTCTCATCTCTGCTGCGTTTTAGCATCAGTTTCACACACATTTCTGAAAATGCTAAGATTGTGGTCTCCACTATTGAAATATATTCAGTTTGAACAATGCTTTGCTGCACGGCTTTTGTATTTGCTTGTGACTATAAAGGATGGTTCTGTTTTTCAAGAACTTGGTGGTGAAGTTCTCCACTGACAGATCTTTTTATCGTTCCTTCAGATCAGTCTGCTGTCTGTCATCGATGCAGACTCAATATCCTGAGCATTCGTTGTGATAAAGAGTAATCTGCTTACTGATTGAGGGGTCAGTGGATCTGCTTATCCACCATCCTTCTGCTAAGTCGGCTCACCAAAACCCTTAGTTTCATGGTGACCAGTTTATGTTGTACTGTTTATTTCAGGGGGCATGTATCCATCTTGACTACATCTCATTAAGTTCAAGCTGTTTTGGGTGAAATATCTTAAGTTCCCGTGCAACCACCGGAGCAGGCTTACTGGAAATGACCAAAAGAACTGAAAACAGCCCAAGGGTCGGGGTTTGAAATCTAAACATGTGGGAGTTGGGGGCGTTGGAGAAGTATAACATTCCTAAGGACCTTCTCATAATTTAGGAGGGGGGTGAGTAAGAGTGTCAACGTGAACAATAGGATGAGTCATGAGAGGGGTCGCCTCTGACAGTGAGGACACACCCTCCAGAGACGGCCATGCTCAGAGTTCCCACCGTGCAGGAAACAGATGTGTACGCACTGGATGTGTTTGCATGTGGTCGTGTGTAAGAGACCAGACACAGCACGAAACACCAGAAGTCAGAGGAACAACAGTCTCTAGCCTTTTAAGCCAACATCATCACGGTATCTGATATGTAGTTTTGATTTTTTAAAAGGACACACATTTCAGAAGGAAGGCTTGTTCGCTTTCTTGCAGAAATGAGAAGACACACACCAACTGTCTGAATACCAGTGACAGTATGCTAAGGGTTATATGTCATTAGTTCAATCCACATGAAAACCAAATGTAAAAGAGAGGATTTTGTGTTAACTATTTCTTGAGGCTGAGGCTGGGCAACTGGTTTTAGACTGCATGTCTAATAGCATGACAGACAGAGCGTCACCCATTTCTGACAGAGATTTGTGGAGTTAAAACAAACACTTTCACTGCTATTTTAACTCAAGTATTGTTAGATGCAAAACCTTAACCACTATAGGAAGAAAATAGTTCCTCACTGCTATGGAAACAGGACTGTTGAAGTGATGCAATGACTCTTCTGATCAGCGCACATATTGCACCTGGCAGTGGTTTCCGTTTCGGTGGTTTCAGAGAAGTTTCACTCTGCCTCTTCTCACCTCAGCTAAGAGGTTGAGCAGGATAGCTTCACTGCTGAGGCACGCCCCGTTATCGTGGTAAGAACAAGCGGTAACCCTGTTTACCGCTCTTGAAAAGATGCAAAATTCCACTTAAAACCGCTACGCTCCTTACCCTGGTTATCTACAACTTTCATCATGTGTGTACACAGTGCGATACCAGCTCAGCATGTGATACCTGACTGACCTGTTTGGACACACGACAGAATCGACCTTTTATAGTAAATAAAGGCTGACTGGGTGATGTGGACGGATTTGGACACCGAAGGTCATGTTGTTGGCCTCTTTCTGTGTGTATATGGGGGGGAGTTTCCTCACCTAATGTCACTGCCTGCTACGGGAGAGCTTTGCCGGGCCCTCCTCTCCGCCTCGCACAGCTGGTATCAGAAGTGTCCTCTCTAGGGCAGATGTTCCTGTTATCATCCCAGGGTTTCCCACAATTCTTTCCTATGTGCACATATATGTGTATGTAGGTCTGCCTGTGAGGCCCCTTGTTTTTTCTCTGTCTGGTCTCCAAGGGCCTCCACTTTAAACAGGATATGACAGCTATCTGAAAACCATGGTGACGGAAAGATTTTCCTGTAAGTGAGGGGCAGGTCTCCACACTGGTGATAGTGAATGTCTTTTTGATGAGGGTTTGAGGATTTTTTTCTTTTCTTAGCAAAATGCAACTATCAGATCAGGATTTTTACTTGTGTCAGACTAATCAAAGAGCTTCTTTCTTTCTTTTTTTTTTTACATTTGTCGCTTTGTGGTGAAGTAAATTGACACAAAATGAAATGTAGCAATATTTGAAAAAGCATAGACAGTAATTTATTCATTGCTGTTGTTTAAAGCCATGCTTGACACACCAGTACAGGAAAGGAGTAGATGGTAAATAATTGCATGTAATTGTAGTGCACATAAACACAACCCCCATGTTTGTGACCTACTTCTGAATGACGGGGGGTTTACACCAACAGTACACCCACCATATGCTGAAGGAGTGTATGTTCAAAAGCCCTTGGTTAAATCTGAGATACTTGTTGAAATTCTCTTCTTCTCTTTTAACACTAAGCCACCATTTTCCTCTCTCTCTCACTCATCTGAAATGGGCTTAATGCATTCTTTCCACTCTCTGTTTTCTCCCTCATGTCTGACCCAGCAACAGTTGAGGGCATATAACCTCACTGCACTGGAGGAGAAACCACAAGATAAAATCTGTCCTGAAGTAATATTCCACACTTGTGACATGTGTTTTGAAAGAAACAGCCAATTAGGTCACTGTAGGCGACTTTGTAAGTGGCGTGTTACTGTACTCACATGCACGTGCGCGCATTACAAACAGGGTGTATGTGCGGGCTGTTCGCGCAGCTTTAACAAAACAGGGCGATTTTACTTAAATGAAATTTGGGTGACACTCCCACTGTCAGCCTGTCTGCGTCCGAGATGTGTTCACCAGTTCTTGGGGGTAACGTAATGCGTTCAGCTTTCCCTGCCTCTCCCTTTCTCCCCTGTGATTGTTCAGCCAAAGTTCAGCTAATTCAATCACTGGTGGATGACTCACGCCACAGTGTCCCTTTCTGCACAGATGCGCACACGCACACACATCCAGACACATGCGCCACAGTGCCTGGCTGGATGAGGATTGTGAGGTCAGTGCTGCGTCAGCCTCTCAGTGCACTTGTGAAACGATCTCCTGCGCCCCATCTTCCTTGCCCACTCAAACTCTCATTGTCTCTGTTTTCTCTCCTGCTGATGCATATTCATCATTTGCTGTCTGCGTTTCTCATCTCTCTTTAACACCAATCCAGTCATTTGCCCTCACATGTATGTATAACAGTCTCGAGCAATAATAATCCTGCAGTTTATTCAAGGCTGCCTCTCTGCATACCCTTGTTGTTCACTTTAGAAGAT
>JAOXYL010000090.1:13987264-13997627 GCA_028564955.1 Terapon puta
ACTATGAAAATCAATCTAGACGAAGGAGCGAGCTTGTCATGAAATTTCTGTTTATTGCTGGCATCCCCGGCCTAAACCCTGGTTTGTGTGTGTGTGTGTGTGTGTGTGTGTGTGTGTGTGTGTGTGTGTGTGTGCGAAATAGAGAGAGAGAGAGAGAGAGAGAGAGAGAGAGAGAGAGTATGCCTCCCCTCTTTGGTGGGCAGGTAGGAGGATGAAAGCTTCTCTCAGATGCAGTCAGCTCAGATTTTTCTGCAGGCGGCTGCCATACCTTTACCACTCTGCTCTGTAATATGACACACACGCACAGACAAACACACACACCCAGACAAACATCCACCCACATGCGCACACTCAGACACACGCACAAACACACACCTCTGCTTCTCTGAGGGGATGACCTAAAAGCAGACTATTTCTATGTCTTTGCTCCCTTATCTCTCAACCAACAGAGATCTGAATTAGTGTGTTCTGGAAACATGTAGAGATGCAGAGAATCGGGATATAAGAAAAGTCTGCTAAATGATTATTACAGAAGACACTGGGGTGATGATGCAACATTTGAACCACAAGTCCACTTTAAATAAGGTGCTTCCTGTCAGAATCAGAATGTATTTGAGGGATAAATAATTTAACTTAATGTCTGTTTTTTGGGGGGAATGACATTGATGTTGTCTATGAAAGATTTATATCCATTCTCCAAGCGATCACACATGCTAGATGCGTGTGTGTTTCCACAGTATTTAGGTTTATGCTTGTGCTCTTGGGAAAAAAAAGAAGAATCTCTTTGAATGATTTCCAGAGTTCCACTGAAATCTGGAGTTCCTGGAAGTGAACTCTTTAAACAAACTTACATCATCATTAGAGGCCACTCTGAAACTAACAGAAAGGGGAACTTTGATAATGAGCTTAGTTTTGAGGACAACGCTGCAACAAGGCTGCAGATGTGGCTCCCTGTTTGTTTTGAGTGTGCGTGCATTTGTGTACATGTGCACGCACATGGACGTGTGTGTGTGTTCAGGCATATTAAATTGTATATTTATGGAGCTGAGACACTGACAACAGTTTCACCCAACGCCTTTCTTTGACAGCATGCTTTAATGTAATTGGCAGCTCTTGAAGTCAATTTCCCAGAAATGCGCCAAATAATATCTCCAAGCATTTTTACACCGCTCTCATGGTGTCCACTGAAATTGAATGTTTGCTTCATTATAACCTCTTGGAAAGTGCCCAAACCCAGCTTCCTGTCTCAAGAGCAACTGTGCAAGCAAAGCACACTCAGTGAAAAAGTCCGACTTGTTCCTTCTCACTTTATTACAGAGAGTATTGCCCAGCCAGCTTGACTCGTGAATATATGATTTTACAGATCACAGTGATTTTCGCATGGTTCAATTCCTTTATTAGAAAGCAACCAAACTGCAGTCGATTCTCCAAAATCTGCCAGTTTATTAGTTTATGTCAGATTGATGAAAGCATTTTTCTCTCGTTATAGGGCACGACATTTAATTTATTCATTGTTTTTTTAAAAGCAACATCACTGGCTGAACATTCAGTCTTAAGCATTAATGTATGTGGGAAAACATTCAAGATTTTACCAACACCACATCACTTTCACAGGCCATGTAGTCAGGAAATCAAACGCATAAGGCAAACAAAACAATCATGGACAATGAAAAAAAAGATATTGCGAAACTGGAACAAATCTCTCATGGGCTGCTCTTAGACCTCAAATGTCAGAGCTTCCAGCCTTAAATCCAACTGAGAGATTTTCTGCCATTGTGGTTAACAGTGCGTTATCTGGACTGCACAGTGTCTATGGTTGACTTACTGTATATCATGATACTGTATGTGTTGACCTGCTGCAATGAAGCCAGTGTTTGCTTGCAGAACTGGTATTGTACAGTAACGTGACCTTTACAAATGAGTCCAATTTGTAAATCATGAAAACAAAGTATGGTCCTTTAACGAAATAGTTTTCTGTCTTGGTGAGATTGATACCTATGTCTGTGAATTATACATGAAACTATCCCAAGCTTTCTTACCATAATCTGCTAGTCTAGTGTGGCTCTGTCCAATGCTGCCTACCAGTACCTCTTAAGCTCATAATTAACAATATTTTAACTTTCTTGCTTAACTTTCTTAATCCACACCAAAAGTGAAGTGTAATAATAACTATGAGTGATTTTATGGGGACTTATGTGCTGGACTATCTCTTGTCCGGGTGCAGTCACTTCTTTGAGTCTTCTCTGAGTGATTCATGAAAAGTTGAACACTTTTTCAAGTGTTGCGTTACATACTTGTAGATTCTACCATAAAATTCTTCTGCAATGGAGAGCAGATGTGCATGTGTATTTACTTATTGTGTACACAGTAAATGTCTTACCTGAATAAAGAAGTATAAGAGCAGATAGCAGCTGGCACATGGCAACATCACCACAGACACCTATTAAAGAGAGATGGGGGACACACATGAGGTGAGTAAACAACAGCCAGAGAACAACGTGACTGTCAATAGAGGAAGAGGAGAGAGGATCAGATGAAGGGGTAGGCTGATTACAGACCCCTCTCCCTGGGAGCTATGATGCAAAGTAACACCTGACAGACAACCCCATTTCACCTCTGACCCTGTTCAAACCTGATGTCAGCGAGTAGGTGGCGTACGCATGACCACTCTCCTCTTTTGCTTCTTGCATTTCAACCCGACTCCTCCGCGGCATCACCCCCGCGTCTTTTCCTCCTGACCACTCTCCCAGCCTCTCCTCGCCGCTGCTCCAATCTCACCATTTATTTCCACCCCCCTTTACACCCTCCACAGCCCTCGCTCTCCCCCTAACAGGCAGGGCTGCTGTGGATGACACGTATCCAGCTGAGAGCAGCCATGCAGGGTCGATGGACCGCAGTACACCGGGAGGAGAGATAGCCCTGCACCCCGGCCCTCTCTGTGTGTGTTTTCTGCGCTTTCCTTCCTTATTCCTTCCTAATGTCGTTTTTTAGAGAGATGCTTGGTGGAGGATCAGAGGCGTTGTGATGGCAAAACAGCACATCCTGTATCAGACGGGCACACTACTGGTGGTTTATCAGATAATTCATCCAGTTGTGTGAACATGTTTCGCTATCTTTACGTCTCTCTGTCCTTTTATCTCTGTTTTGGTGATGAAGAACAGTGCTACTCATTAGTCCGGAGGGAATGTGAATTGTGGGAGACAACATGTGTGCAGTTCCTTTCCAAATGTGTGTACTTCTTTATTATCATTAATATTATCTTGACCCACTCATAACAATTGTGCATATAGATGTGGTGTCCCGGTCTTCTGACAGTCTAACGGGTGCAATGGGCTGTGACCATTAATTATTTACGAAATGCGTTTTAGGCAGGAAAGACTGATGATCCATAAATAGGACAGAAGGATATCACAAAACAAGAGCAAGACACAATGCCTTGATCCTTTTAAAGCAAGCAAACTAATCCACATGGCATAAAAACCCTCATGTGGGTTGTGCCTATTCACTGAAATCAGAAAATTTTGGTTCTAAATGGGTTTATATCTGTGTAGGTGTAGGTGTGATGGTTAACCACTTTTATCGCCAATCAAAATCAATAACCAGGTACTGATCTCAAATGACTATTGATGTTATTTTCACAGCCTCTCCTGTATTGATTTATCAGTCCATTTCGTGACCTGCATTAGGTTCAAAGGTTAAAGGCTGTATCATGTTAGAAACGTGGGAATGGATTTCCTGGACATTACACATGGCTGAAATAGAAAAGATCTGACCGTTTGACCATTGATCTTTGCTTAACAAAAGAAGTGCTGTTCCATAGCATGCAATTCACATGCTGTAAAAGATAAAAAAGCACATTGACAATGAAAATTGGATTAACCCATGAAAGAAGTGCGACGCTTCAGGGGCACACAGACTAAACCGTGCTCTCATGTGCAGTGGGTACTCCAAAGGGATTCTCCAGCAAAAGAGCTTTTAACCTTTGAGCACCACGCAAAGTCAACAATGGGAGTGCTCAGCATGTTGGACTGCTTTTCCACAGTTTACTTTATTACAATTACATCTAAAAAATATTAATCTATAGCCATAAGAGAGAAAATCTATGATTTCTATTAAATTCCAATTTATTTTTTCACTGTAAATCAAATATCTCTACATGGACATCCAACCACACAAAGCAGGCGATTTTTATGTATGTACAGTATATATGTATATAATTGTATTTATATAGTCATGTTGAAACATTATTAAAAGTGCATTGAAAAAAATGATAAGAAACTGCTATGCCATGCAGTCAGTTGTCAGTGTTTTTTTTCTAAGTTTTGGTGGTCCACAATTCATCTGACATGATTAAAAATGGCTGTGGAGCCTAAAAACAGACCAGGGTTGGGAAATGTGTGAAAGCATTCATCAGATTTGCATTTCATCACTGTAGAGGGCGACAGGCCTGTCAGAAGGAGAATTACCTCTCCGTGGATGGCATCTATCAACTTAACTGTCATGTAATGACCCTGGGAGTCATCATGAAGCATCAGTCAACCTCTTCATGGCATGGGTGCTGCCGCATCCTACTTAATTCACGTTCACACCCCACCGGTCTGTCGTCACTGCGATCGATACACGAGGTGTACAGAGCATGACCACGGACAAGTACAAAGTAATGGAGGGTATTGACCAATGTGTACCTCCGACAGGTTGAAGAATAAATATAATTGGTTTAGACAGAGACACGAAACTCTTTGGCAGAAATAATGTTGGTTGGTTTGGTTTTGTTGGTTGGTTTTGCAGTCATTTCTCTCTTGTTATCAGAATTGAAGTGATGTACTAACTTTTCGATTTGCTCTTCCACATTAACATGAGTGGACACACGCACATTGTTTCATGCACAGACATCTGCATGCGTACATATACAATATATATTGCTGCAAACCTCAACAAATCATACTTTTAACAAACTTCTACATTTTTATTTATGTGTTTACAATATTTTTCATTTTTTTCTATTCTAAATCTAAGGATCTCAACATGAGAAATGATACAAAATCTGAGGTTTGTCCCAACTGTCATAAAATGTTCGTGCTGAATGCTGTACACTATAATTTATTGATTATTTCACAGTGACATTCACAGCTGACATGTAGTTCCCAGGTGTGTGGCAGATGCCCACGCAGCAGTGAGCAAAGAAAAGCTGTGTGGTTGGATTGACAAGGTTCAAACTGGGATTTAGGAGTGTATTTCCAGAGTATTTACTCTATATGATGCAATGGGAGAGAAAGATTGACAAGGCTATTGTAATCATAACCTGAGAGAGAGGTTATTCAAATAGTTGAAAGACACTGAGTGACAGAAAGCTCAGCTTTGTTTGATGACTTGGGAAATCCATGGGAACTAAACCACTTTTATGTTGTAAATACCCACTTTGTTTATATTTAACACATGTTTTAGGTTTTTTTCCTTTTTATTAAGAACACATGTGGTTTGCAGCAATGATTTGTTTTTCTTTCAAATGTGAACCGGAAGACTATATTTGTATGGAATACTGCAATGAGTCATGAATTCCCTCGAGCAGAGGAGTGTTTCAGTGGTTACAACACAAAAGTAAACATTTAACCTTTAAATTATTTAGTATTTAAATAGCGATGGATAAAACAATTTAACATATAACAATGCTGACCTTTGACCGTTGAGATAAGACTCCACACAACTGGCATGTGCACCATTCACTGCTTCAGTGATGTGCTTTGGGCCTGGAGCAGTTGATGAAAGACATACCAAATGGGGGCTGTAATTGAGCACAATAAGCATCCATTTGTCTGGCGTGATATCACACATACACTTGTGAAAACAGCGGCAGCACCACCACATATAGGACATATCACACTAGAATACACACATACTTATCGATTTGCATTGTTATTATTTATTTTTAGGTTGCTCATCACTGATGCAGTTTGGCATGTATTAGCTGACAAGATTTTGAATCATTATTATTGTTAACCATTTCATCAACTCTGTTCAAACAACTGTCATCATTTGGATATTGGCCAACCTTTAATTCTGAAAGACATTCAAAGTTTTGAGTTTTAAAGAGTGTTACTGCTGTGTACAACACTCTCAAGATTTCACTTTGTAGCCACTGTGTGACCAGGAGGCCACCTTTCTCACACACACACAGACACACACACACACACATACACACACACACACACACAGTTTCCCTCCCCATGCTCATCATTTATTAAAGGGTCTGATCTCTCTCTGAGACACACCATCACAGCTGTACATCCCACTGCCCTTTCACTACCACATCCCCTGAGTGTATGTATGTGTGTGTGAATGTCTTTGCATGTAAGAAAGGATATATGTCAGTGAACAGACAACGCTTACGCTGAGTGTGTATTGCGGTGTGCGGCTCAGTTTGTGTAGTGACTGCTGCTGCTGATGAGAGGTGAGCTGTGGGAAGCAGCAATGATCCCCACAGCTGAATGATTTCCACACTAGAGCATAACACTTTAAGAAACACGTGGAACAACTGTAGTCATAAAAAAAAGAAAAAATGAACTCAAAGAAACTTTCAAGAACATAATGAGGGACCTGGTTTTTGAAGCAAATTTCACACTAAAACATTATTTATATTTCACAGCTGTGATTAACAAAACTATTTGTCAACACTTGCAGCGGCCTCTTGGCTTTTTGAGTGTATTTGCATATGCTGCCCTGCTCAATGGAGCTCTTTTGCGTGCCATCTAGAAAAAATACAATTTTTCTGATTTGCTTGAAGGAACTAATGATGTTCTCAGGTCTTAGCTCAATCCTCTTCTGTCACTGCACCACAGGAATCAAAAATAAGCTTTAAGGGAATTTCATGTAGTGTTACTGTTAAGTTACACCCAAATGTGTCAAGTTAGCAACTGCAACAGTAGTTTTCTGTCTAAATTCTTCTATTTTCCCAATTTGCCTTAATTTTGTTGCAAAGATCATGTTGATTACATAATTTTGCAGTAAATATCTTACATCCAATGTAGCCAAGAAAACATTTGAATATATTTTTTTAGAGACACTACATTGCGGAGAACTATGCTTTAATTATATTTTTCCCACATGTAAACAGTTGAATTGTCCCTTTAAAACAGGGCTGATATGAACATGTGGCTGAAGCCCTGATGCAGGTGTAAAAAATACACAAGTTATAAATGAGTGCCTGTCTGACCGTAAAAGACCACACTATTTTATATGGATGGTGTGAATTTTTGTCTTGTTGTGATGAAGGATTTATTACGATTTTCTGATGACTTAAAGAAAGGGATGGAAGTGAGATGTGATTGTAAACTGGTGGTGACTGAATCTTTTGGAAAGCCAGATGAAAATCAGACTGCCTTTAATAGTAACTACTCTCAAAAATATATACAATTTTGTTGGTGAGTTTTTGTGTTTAACTATCTTTTTTTGGCTAGTTTCCTGTTTTTCAGCTATTTATTACATATTTTGTGTATAAAACACCTTATATTCAGTTCAATTCTCACTGTTGTATGAAACAAAACATTGATTTTTAGTTACCTACCTGTTTAATTAATGCATTAGGCTCCTGTTGACTTGACTCTGATTAGATCCCATGTTTCCAACCCCTGGTCTTCAGCGCTGATGCACACTTGAAACAAGAAAGAGAAAGATAAGACGTAAAAAAAGGATGATGCCTCATTCATTGTTAAATAAAAGTTCCGGTGTGACCATCCTAAGTACAGTGTTTACTGTGAGGTTACCATTGCTCATGATTTGTTCTTTAATGTAGACACAGCTTACAAGGAGTTAAGTTAGAAATTATGCTTTAACATTAATTCAGCACCATGGACAGCAATATTAAGGATATTCTGCTCTTAGAAACACCTGTAGAGCATCAGCTGAATTCATAGAGACATTTGTAGAGTTCCCTCGTAATACAGTGTCTGTGTTCAAAGGAAACAAAAACAGAAACATGTTTAAAATGCTAAACAGATTATTAATATGTTGTCACAAAAAATAACTAACTATTAGGTAATAATAATAAATACATTATTTATCCATTATTAAATAATCATGAACACATTGTTTACTAAGGGCTCATTAATATTCATATTTACACACATACTCTTCATAGACAGAATTAAAAGCAGAAATTAATACCATTATGTATACACTTGTTTCTGGGAACAAATATTCTGCTCCATTTTTATCTAAAAACAACAAAATTGTGCTACTAAAACTGGTTTCTCCATTTACTGGCTTTAAAACAAGCTTCAGGATACCATTTATATACCACTGTGAAGTAAAACAAGAAATGCTCAGAGTGGAATTGATATAGTTAAAGCAACTCTATATTAAAGCATGGTTCATAAATAAAAAATAATAAAACATCATAAAAGACCATATATTTACGATGAATATGCTTTTAGTATATAAAAACATTTCTCCACATGAGGGATTCTGCCATCAGCAGTCGAAGGCGGCTTTGGCATCAGGCAGGGAATGCTTTGTTTTGTGTCATTAACTTGGTCCTTACACATCCCTGTGGATCCATTACATTGTTTTATCTTGAACATACCGTACTTCAGCCCCTCACTGACCATGCTGACACAAAGGCACGGTATGAGGGGTTTGGGTAAAATAACCCAGAAGCCCAGCTGATCCAGAATCTCTACTTTCGTTGCGCCGTGCCTCAGATCAAGACTGAACTGTAAATGGAGGCTCTAGCAGTGGCCACATCTGAGACATGAGAGACACATTTCTATCTCCCTGCTCCATGTACAACGTGAGCAGGTACGTTAGAGTATCTTGCAGAGCATATGGGTGGAGAGAAGCAGAGAGGTTGGAATATGTTGCAGGTGTAGTTTCAGAAATGTGTGGGGCTATGCGGGTGTGTTTTTTCAAACATGGAAAGTCACAACTGGATTTAAGAGCAAACGGCATCAATTCTAGCTGACCAGTGTGCTCCATGAATGACTAAAAAATGACTTTTTTACAGGCACTTTTGAGATTTATAGAGGCTGAGATTTTGATACTCAAAAGATAGATTTTGGGCAGAGTATGATGTTAATGGATCTGTCTGGAGAGCTTCTCTTTTACAGCATTACCCCAGTAGCGACTGTATATTTTTCCTTGCTTAACTTTTGTGCCCAGGATTTAACTGCTGTCAATAAGTTATTATTGAGCTTATCTTACTATTTCCCTCAGAAATGCTGCCACTGGGTGCAGTTCGGTTCGGACGAAGGCTCTCATTTGAACATTTGAAGTTGCAGAGATCTATAAAGCACATTTCTGAACCGATAGAATCAATCACAGGATGTTATCAGGAAAGCCATCAACCCGCAATATTTAACAGTGAGCACTGCAACAGTTTCCCGAATCCTTGTCACATCACACACTCACATCCGTGCAAAACTCGTCCGCCAATTCACATATCAGATAAAACCAGAGGACTGTTGCAGAGGCTGCTTTTTTCCCATTCACTGTTCTTATACTTATTTATTAGTTATTATCATTTTTTATTTACTGCTAATGATGCGGTTCTGTACTCCATGTAGTCCAGTGAGTGGTGCTTTGTGGACGTTACAAGGCCATTTGCGAGCATGCACACACACACACACACACACACACACACACACACACACACACAGACACACACACGCACACACACACACAAAGAGGCACAAAAGCAAGCTCACATAAACACATTTAACAACACAAAGCTGAAGCTCAAGGCCAGATCCAATCACTTACAGACAACTGTCCCCACACTTGCACAGCGATTATTATTTTCTTTATACATACACGTATAATACACACTGACACACAGACACACACGCACACCTATGCATGCATGCCTTTAAGGTTTAACAAGGTCACCAAATGCCCACCCACACTTATGACCCCCCTCCTGTAGACATAGACATGTTGTAAGTAATTATCACAGAGCAAAGCAACGCCACCATTTTGTAAATTCTGACATTTAATAATCATATCTTCTAATGCAATTATTTGACTTGGATAAAATTGAAATTTGGCGTTATTCTTGCCTGCTGCATGCCATTTCAATGGAGTTTTACCATCTGGCTTAGAAAAAGAGACAAGATGCACCAACACTGAGCCAAAGTTGTTCACTGGCTGGAGAGCAAATCAAGCACAACTTCATCATGGGTGGTGGTTGGCAGGAAGTAAAGCGTGAAATATGTGCATTAAAATCCATGTCATCACGGTGGTCACCAATCCAACGAAACACATGCGGCGAGCATATAAGCATAGCTGGAGTGTACTGATACGAAAAACTACATTTCATAACAATGGGGAATATCTGAACATTATGTACGTGACATCAAGTGATTCAAAGATC
>JAOXYL010000090.1:14025291-14041196 GCA_028564955.1 Terapon puta
GTGTGTGTGTGTTGGTGTGTGTGCTCTATACACAGTCCTGCTGTTTTACCATCAGAGGAGCTTTGCTCAAAGAATTTTATAGTTACCACAAAAGCAGGTTTTTTACAGCGCTCGACTCTTCAGGAGCACACTTTGAATGCTCTTAAAAAACAACACAAATGAGTTTTTGTGTCAAAAAATAGAAAACGCTTTATAATGAAGTAAACATCTGGAAGTAAAAACAACAAAGCAGCAGGACCTGTGGTTTCTGCATCTCTTTGAGTCCGAGGACATCAAGACGAATGGGTTAATTCATGTAACTTACCAAAAGCAACAAATATATGTTATCTATAAAGACATATTTGTAATCTATTTGTCTGATAGACACACTGCTAACATAAATACACTGAGGATTTGGAATAAAAATACTGTGTGAACCCTCTTCTAGATCGCTGGAGGGAGAGAAAACAAAGGGAGAGATAGTTGACTTTAGTACTGCTGCTTCTGTTTTCTTTGACTTTTTTGTAAGTGTTTATAAAGAGATAGGTGTCCTCAGCTTATCTTACATCTGCAGATGAGAGATTGTGTTAAACTGCTTGATCTGTATTTTTAAAGAACGTTACAAAATGTTGCTTTTGCAGCCAAGTCCTGTCCCAATAAATGAAAGATCAGAAATCCAGCATATGGCATCCTCTCGTTTAATTTGTTTCTGTTTACTAAAAGCCTGTTCATGATAATAAGTTCCACAATACGGCATGATTATGAATGGAAACATGTGGTCTTTCCTGCGTATGGATTTGCAGTACGCTTTGATGAAATTTCTATTTTACAGTGTTCCAGGTGTGCGCTCTGAGTTTGACTGTCTGACCTGCTGGCTCAGCCCAGCTCACAGACATCAAACACATGAACCTGAAGCTCTATCACTAACCACACATCAAAGGTCTCCACTCTCTCTGGGTCCATCTGTCCTTTCATTCCTTCCAGTCACTCTTCAGGCACAGAGGGACTGTGTCAGCTCTTTGGGAGAGGCCTTCAACAGACCATTTCCTTTTAAAGGTAATAATAAAATGCACTGGCCTAAAAAGGAGAGTGAGTCCATGAAAGTGGGTTTACAACACTGATAGAGTCTGCTGCAGTTGGTGTCAGCAGGGGTGCAGCTTCGAGATTTTGTCAACAGCCCAAAGACAGCTCTGACACAATAACGATCTATCATTCTTGGCATGTCCAGCTTGGGGGCCCCTGCATCGTTCAAGTGCTGTTCCCCATCACTGCACTTTTTTTTTTTTTGTACTGTACAATATTGAGTGATGTCTCATAAGAGCACTGCATCTGATGTTTCAGCTTTTTTAACAAGGGGAGAGGGTTACTGACCACGGCCTTGATAATTGTGTTACCATGACCAATATTTTATTTTTATGGCTCAATTGTAAGGAAACAGCACAGATGTAACATACAGACACTGACCATATGGATAGCCAGGTGGCTCAAGGTTTTTACTGTAGCCAGGGCAAAGAGCAAACAGCTCGTTTTTGGCTCCAACAAATCGAAGAGTCCAAAAGTACAATGCATGTGGACACTGCAGCTGCAGAAATTTAATTACAACATACAAAATGTTGCAGCTGATTGAGTAAAAATGTAAATATTTGTATCTTTGTCTGCTTCTTTGTATGTATATATCTTCTGTTGTGAATATTACACTTCATACTGTATGTGTGCATAGATTTTTAATTCTGATTCTAATAGATCTACTATCTAAATGTATGTTAAAAGGCCTCACTTGCAGAAAACCATTTTCAATTTTTCCTGATTTCCAGAGACATCAAAAATGTCAGTGCTGAGGTTCATGAAAAAATGTTTGAAATTTTTCTTTCGATGCAGCCACAAAAATGACATCCATTCAACAGTAACAAAATCTTCATACTAGCATCCACCACACATTGTATTTTGTTTGTTTTAATTCAACCAGAAAAGAGTAAAATCAGAAAGAAACAGACACTAATAACATATCTTGTTGCTTTGAAAGTCTGGTTTGGATGGCATTGGATGAATTTAACCAATGCATTTTATATGCATGCTTTTTTTTTTTTTAGCTTTATAGTTGTTTTAGGAGAATCCTGTTACCTCTGGACATTGTTTTGTCAGGCTAAGCCAACCCTCTCTTGGCTGTAGCCTTTATGTTTAACGCACCATTTTGTCATGTTATCGATCGGGATTCTCATCTTACTCTTGCCAAGAAAAGTTAAAAAGAGTAATTTCTAAATTGTTTAACCATTTCTGGGAGCCAAATATTTAGCTTATATGCTGGAACCGGTCCATACAGCACAAATGAGATGTGTTTATGCAGTAAATGTGACATTGTTAGACATCTGGGAAACACGATGTTTTACTGACATTGGGGCCTACTTAAAGAAATTCAAGGGCAACATTAGAGTTAGATAAATTTAGACAAGATGGCTTTTAGGGTGTTCAACCCGAGAGTGAAAAGGGTAAGTGTCTTTATACATTTGCCGTATTTTAGACGGTCAAATTGACAGCGTGTTCCACACTTTCTTAGACCTGTATGAGAGCTGACGGTAATGGAGACGTTATGAAAACAATCTGCCCCGTGACTCGGATCCTATCACACTAAAACACATAATGTACACACATTTGCAGTACGGTAAAGAGGTATGATGAAAGGAAAATGTGTCACATACGATGATACGGTACATTAACCATAGCTACCAGCTATATCCGTTAGAAGGGCCTGACAAAAAACGGCTTAAAGTGAGCAAGGGAAAGGCAGATGAGGGGGGGGGGGTTAGGGTACTTGAGAGCAAAGTTAGAAACAGCAGGAGAGTGTGCATTTACAGAGCTGCCCCGTTCTTTCAGTCAGCCCATGTGTCAGTGGAACAGGTGTGGTGTATCAAACTGCATTCAACTTAACATGAACACTATAATAATTTCCAGAGCTATTCTCTGAAAAGTGCGAGCTTCTTCCCCTGCATATAAGATGTGTATGAGAGCACGCATTTGTGTGTTGTGTGTGCACGCATGTGGAGGCAGGAAGCTAATCAAACGAAAATACATTCCATATTAATGTGATTTATTACCGCTGTGCAGCCTAAATCTGATCTTGCTGACCGTCAGCAGAGGGAATGAATCTATTTCAATTCTAACTAGCGACACATGCCACAGGCCCCAGGATGTGTTGTCTTCCTCTTTGCTGACAGCCTGCGTTCTTCTGTTCTGCCCTGCGGGATTGTGGGATTAAAGGAGTCTGCTCCAGTTTCACTGTGAATGATAAACGTGTTAGAATAAAAATGTGTGAGGATTCAAAAAGAATCAGGAGCGAGATTTTATATTAATTTCAGTCTCAATCAGACAATCAAAGGGCCACCTCAGATAATCCATTTCAAAACTACTTCGAAATTTGAACAGTCACCTCTAAAATTCAAACAGGAAGTAGGGAAACTGAAAGTCAAGGAGAGATCACAGCTCAGAAGAACATGCTGGAAAACAGCGCTGGAATAAAATATAAAACATTCCATCCCGGTTACCCCTGTTTCACTGAGAGAGAACAAAGGTTGTGAAGCTGGGAGGATATCAGTGCTCTTACTGTGCCTACCTGTCACTCAGAATGTTATCACTAATTGGATGGTGCCATGCTGTAACCCTGGAAACAAGGGGTCATACCTAATTCAGAAACGGCAGCGATGAATGTCATCTCACGATCAGAATTTCAGCCTGAAGGCTTCCTTGAAAAACATGCTCCTCATAATAGTCCTATTTTTTCATGTCACTGCAAGACAGTCATAATGAGGCTTTCTGTCAGGACGGATCCAAAATTTCATTGAAGCCAAAACTGAGCTGGTGGTTGCCGTAGCAACATCAGTGTCTTTGCTATTTTTCAAAGGTTGGGCAAGGTCTTTCTTTATGTGGTGGCAATTCCCAAAGTCAAAGATAATGTGCGACCTTGATACATACTACAGCGCGCTTGAAACAACGAATGCTTTAAACACACGCTCACAGATGCACACGCGCAGGTGACCTTGCGCCAGACACCTCGTGATTGATTACCAGCCTCGGGCTATCGCTCTGTCTGAACTTCCTGGTTTTTAAGTCTTGTTTCCTGGAGGATCATTGCTTTTTGTGATGTGATTAACTCACCAGAATGAGGTCATGATTCATGCCGGGGTCTTCAAACAGGTAGGGGTTAGACCAGAGGCAAGAGACAGTTTCCCAGGTGGTCTGGCTTAGAGGCCGAGGGGGCTTAAAGGTTGGCTCGAGGTGGGGTGGAGGAAAGCCACTGGGTTTTTCAGGGCTTAGGGTTAATGTCTGGGTTCAGGACTGAGAAATGAGTAAGGGTCATCCTTTTCCTTGACAGGACAAAGGGTTAGAAACAATTTAAAGCTCCCCAGTTTATTAGTTTTTAAATTAGAATTATAAGCAACTTTGTAAACAACTTTTACTTCCAGAGACTGTAAAAGAGTTTCTGGATGTGGGAGCAATATAGTGAAATAGTTTGACATCACTGCAAATATATTCATTCACTTTCTTTAGAAATAAATCAATGCCATGCTTATAGCTGCACACTAAATATATATGCTCGCTCTTTTTGCTTCTTTTCAAGTCTGTATTCAAGAGCTAAGCAAAAACTCTTCTGACTGTATCTTCACATTTACTGAAAAGACACGATTGTCGAACCATTCAACAAATTTTTAGGGTGAAAGTGGACACGTCTCTCTCCTTAAATGTCAAACTTTTCCTTTGAGCTAAACATGTTGATCCTAAAAGATATAAATATATTCAAGATTGCCTTACTCACTGGCATTTTGCATGGCATTTCTGATATCCGGAGAACCCACGAGAATCACTTCGCTTCCATCTCTCAAATAAACACATATGGCTCCCTGTGTTTTGGTCCACCACCATATGGAGCTTCCTCCTCTCTGTCTGTCCATCTCTCTTTTGAAACTCAATGCCCTCAAATGACCCTGTTAGCTTTGTAATTGAGTTTCTTCCGTTAACAACCATATGGTTTTGGTTTCAGGTGCACTGCTCCGATCTAATGAGCTATCCCTTGTGGAAAAAAATAAAACCCTTCAGATTTATAACCGGCGTCCTCTAGTGATTCTAGGGAATGACCCCATGATTTGAAAGGTTAAAAATGTACTGCAAGTTTGCACAAACTCAGCTAATGACCATTACCGCAAATGAAAAGCAGATAAAGGGTTTCATTTTCCAAACTTTATCACTGTTTCACTCCTTACTCTCCTCTCCTCTGCTTTCTCTTGGATCCATTCATTGTCCATTTCTCTTGTTATGGGTGTCAAAGTCAGGCAGCTTAGAGCTCCAGACTACCAAGTGCTACCAACACACAACCACACACAAATCACTGACACTACTGAAATGTGTTCATACTTCAGGATTACAATAATGGGATTGCCATACAAATAACAAATATCACACAGACATTGGGTTAAAGTGGCTGAATTCAGTTTGATTGCACATCACATGTTGCACAGGCGGGCCCCTATGCTTGAACCATTCGGATTTCTTCACACCACATATTTTCCATGTGCTTCCACACAGTGCTCCATCTGTATTCATGTAATCAGCCGTTTGAGATTATTGTTGCATGACACAATTAGGTGTTACCAGTCTGTGACAGTGTTCAAGAGGGAGCGGGGGTTGACATGGAGCAATGGGGAGAATGGTGCCAGAGAGCGAAATTCCACATTTATAAAACACCAGACTGCTACTTTTATCAGTCCCATACGCAGCCACACGCAGATGCAAAAGCTACAAGTTGCTTCCTGTTTCAGCACCAACACCCTGCATGTTAACAAGCACCGCGGTGGATGGAAACCCTGCCACTACTTCTGGCATATATTCCCCGGCTTGCCTCAGTGCCACTTCCACTTCACAGTGAGTCATTGTGCCGATCACTCCTTGTTTCCTCTCCACTGACGGCTTGAGCTGTGTGGTGGCAGCCCGGGTGCAGTATCCAGCGCCCTGACACAGCACTCATTATGGCCTAATGGAGGTGAAGGTGTTTTTATGGCTCGGTCTGGCCCATTTAGCCGGTCAGGTGCCACACAAGACTCTCTCTGCGGGCCTCATTACAAATGTCCTTGCACGAATACTTACAGACACACACATACATACATACCTGTAATTGCTCATGTCTCCCACCTTGCTCAGACCCTGGGGTTCTGCACCCTTCCACCCAGCACTTTGTTATGTGCCTCCATCATGGGCCCCTACTGAGTCATAAGTGGCCTTACTTTTATTGTAACTCCTAACTGCTGCAAATTGTTTCCAATCAATCCTAATTGGTCATTTAAATCTTCAGTTTATGGTGGAAGTAAGTTAGTTACCGAATGACCTCAGTATGGATTGTGACCATATAAGCATTGAATGTCTCTGTAATGATCCTGGGGTTCCACAATAATCCAAATGTGTTAGTAATTGGGTGCTTAACTGCTCTTAATTGTTCTCAATTGTTTGAAATATTGCAAAAAAGTGATTTATAGCTTCCAACAGGCCAGAGAGCACCAGACATCAACACTGAATGTTTCCCAAAGTGAAGGCGTAGATTAAAAACACACTTGAGGTAGACTTTTGGGATACAAAAGTCACGCTTCACCAGCACGCACATTATCGTCAATGCATTCCTCCGAGGCCTAATGAAAATCCTGTAAACGCATACCATTGTTGTAATGAATAGGTGCAGAAATACACGTCTAATAATAACTGTCAGAACGGAGGAGTCAGCGGTGCGGTAAAGAAGATTAGCAATAACCGCAGAGTTGATGCTGTATCAGTAATTTGATCATATTGTCTGACTGGCTGTGGCATATTGGCATGGATCTACCAGCTTCCAGTGAAAGGATAGCAGGCAAAAAAAAAAGAAAGACAAAAAAAACAATCAACGGCGGAAGATTTTCACAAGATGGAGAAAGGCATCCAACGGCACCCAGAGCCCGAAAGTTTACAGTACTTCAGTAAGGCCAGTGAGGTTATCGCAGAATCCATCTCCCTCTCTATTTTGCGCTTTTCCTCCTCTGTCTGCCCCTCTCTCTCTCTCTCTCTTGCTCTTGCCCTCGCTCTTTACGCTTGAGTGACCACAATTACGAGCTGAAGCCAGCACAGGATGCGGCAGTGATTTAAAATGATTCATTTAGGGTATGCAGCGAGCTGACACACTGAAACACATACTCCCATTGCAGCTCCGCATCCCACCCACATACGCTAAAATAGGCGAGATGTAGAGCTGCAGTAACACTGTAAATATCCAGAGCAGGTATTGATTGAATACGCACGTACCCTTTCCGAAGAGCCACGCTAATGTGCTGCCCTTTTCTTCGCTAATCAACAATGAAGTGTGGTTTTGTTGTATTTTTAAATCATCTTTTTCTCTGGCGGTACCACACATAGCTCTGCTCGTTGCAGTCAGGCCGAACACTGTTTACTCTGGCATGTCAAATCCCGACTCCGTCTTTAAAGGCGACCTGTCTGAGTGTTTGTGAATGTGGGACCACCTCAGGGGATGACCCCCCCCCCCTTCCCTCACTGCCCCTGACTGAGTGAACTGTGATGTTTGATAAGCTGTGAGAACTCCGCAGTAAATTCAGCCTAGTTGGGCCACAGGCATTGCTGAGCTTCTATCAGCAGTCTTCTCTCGCGCTCCCCTCGTTCCCCCTCGGGCTCTCTCTATCTATCCTACCCCCACTATTTGAGGGGCTGAAAGTCTAGATATGAATCACATGTCAACAATGTTGCGGTAATAATAAAGCTTGTGGAGAGGGAGGGGGAGAGGGAATCTGAATAAGAGAGAGATAATGAGCTGGAGAGAAAAAAAAAAAAAAACTCCCAACGTCCCCACTGGCGCACAACAATTAAGCTTTCTGACAGGAAGCTGAGTGCACATGCCTCCTGTCTCCACTTCCTTTCCTCACTGCCAACGTCTGACCCTGTCTGATGGCAATACAGTTGAAACCCTTCCACAACCAGTGACTAATATCAAGGCATCAGGCCTGTTGACTGAAAGCTCTGTGTGGGTCCTGTTTTGTGTTGTCTCATCGTATCTGGTTCTGATTTATCTGTTCCATGTGGCGATATATATTTTCATTAAAAAAAAAAAAAAGGCACACACTTGTTTGTTATTCTTCACAATTCTTGCCTCACAAAAGAGGTGAAAAGAGTTCAAAGTCACGAGATGTGGATACAGTGAATTTATCGGCCGTCATCTCTGATAAACACTTAACGGTGAAAGATAATGGGATGAGCAGCTGAACACCTCCTGCCTTTGAACGATTACTGTAGATTTTGGATTTATTCTACACAGAGAGAACAGCTGATCGAGGGAGGAGAGGTCTCCCTGATAAAATGGCACATAGCACAGCTGTGCCTTATCACGCAGACACACGCATATGCTTGCAAACTGCACAGGGGAGGATGCTGTTAAATGTGTTTTGTTCAAAGACTCGAAGACCATCTGAGGCTGCATGTCAGCCTCCTCCCTCTGAAGGACTAATTTACACTCTATCCTTCTATCAGCCTCTCCTTCTGTCTTCTTCTCCTCCTAAGAAGTGCTATTGGCTTATCCGATGAGATCCACAGATGTTTATTTCACTTGCAAGGAATGTGAAGGCATATCAAGATCTCAGACAGACGTCAGCTCAACTATTTAGTCTGGATATCATGCCAAAGAAAATGGACAGTTTTACAGAGTTTGTCTGGATTTTACTTGAAGGAAATGCTCTTTTTGACAGGTTGGAGTGATAGTAGAGGCAGCATTAGGGTTAAAAAAAATCCCCATGATCTGCTGTCTCTTCTGTAGAACATGAAGCTTATCCCTGTCCTGCTTATGATTTTCCTTAGAATAACATACATTTTTACAAGTCATGGCAAGATAACAGCTGTCCATTTCCTATCGCAGGCACTCCCTCCTTCATAATGGGTACTTTCCTCTTCTCTCTATCCTGCACAGAAAAGATAAATGCTCAGGAGAAGGTGAAGCTGATATTGGCAGCTCTTCAATCGCAAACATTTGGGACTACCTGAGTGAGACATTTGTGGTTTCCCCTTGGTTATTTCCTGCGCAGGATAACTTTCATTTACAGAACTATTTCAATATGCGCCTTAGACTGTTCACGGTGGAATATCACCAGCTGGTATCCGGCACAGACCTGACAGAGAAGATGAAATGCAACAGGAGAAATAAAGAAAATACTGTACAAGTCACCAGTGTTTTTCCTTTACTGCTTACATCAGGAAGTTATCTTTTCATTTGGTTCTTCCAGCGGGGGCGCGGGGAACACTTCTTGCATTTATGTGCTTTAGTGTGTCACACTTTCGCTCCTCTTCTCCCGGCAGCCGCACATCCCACCTGTTTCCACTTTCAGGTCACTCCTCTCCTACTGTGCAGTTTGTTGCTCTGCAAGCCACAAAGCTGCATGTTCCTGATGAAAATAAATAAATAATCCCACGCTCAGACACTTGACAGTCACCAACAAACTCGGAACATAAATAAACAGAAAGGAGACTTTCTCTCAGTGGGCGCTCGCCTATTTAGCTGCGTGTTTGTCCTACAGTTGCAGCCTAATAGGGCTACGCGTTCGGTGTTTACCTTTGGCAGTATGGCTTGGTGAATTTTGAAATGCACGAGGCAAGCATGTTTAATTGGGCTGTGGGTTTACTGTTTACGCTTTCCTGAGTGTGATGTTTGAAGCCGTGATTGTTTGCCTCCCATTTACCCGAGGAAACGCAGTCGGCCGGTGTTTCGTTCGGGTCACTGTGTGTGTATGAGCGGAAGAGGGAGCAGTCGGCGGGGTGGCGACACAGAACATGATTTTTCATGCCTGAGATGAGTCAGAGCGTATTTGGAAGTTACAAATCTGTTGAGATGGAATAAAGGTTTCACGGGAAGTTACGGGAAGAAAACCATTATGGTGTGATTTGTTCATCAGCGCAGCAAAACATTTTCCTTTCTAATGATTACTTTCGTCAATATAGATAGTTGCATTACATTATTTAAAAATGTATGAAGGTTGTAGATCAGGTGGCGCAAGTCATCTGCTCACTTTTTGATATATCATAAAATCCATTTTTACCCATTTTACTTACAACTAATGTTCAGCATGTAACACTTTAATCTGGCAAGTAAACGCAACCGTCAGAAAAAGGTTTTAAAGTTAAAACAAAAAGTACTATAAAAAGGAGAAAATATCTCAACTCTCCATCTTGTGAGCTTCACGCTGCAGAGAGGCACTTTCAGCTGGATCTATACGTTACACAGTGACATCCATCGTGTGAAAAAGAGCCAGTTCTCATGTGATATATGCAGGTCTGCTCATCCCAACACAGCCATAACATAGATTTGTTGGCAACTGTTTGGATGTTGGCCATATAGTTTTATTGTGTTCACTGTCATTCATCACTTTCACGGCACATTAAAGAGCTTTATGGTTACCTGCCAGGATATCAGAGAGAGAGGCGCTTAAGATAGACTGTGTGTGTGTGTGTATATACTGTGTGCTCAAGGTGTTGTGGATGTGGATGGATGTGTAGAGAAATTTGTATGATCGCATCGAAAGATTGGTGGGATTCTGTTGTGCAAACAGCCAGTGAAAACCACCAAAGCAAATACTGCAATGTCATGTCTTTATCCATGCGTTTTTGTGTGGGCTTGCGGCCTGCTGCACTTTATATATGATGGGGCTACTCAAAGTGCTTCCATGCTTGTTGACATGTCTAGCTGAGATCTAATTAATGATCCCTATCCCTAATCATCGATAAGTAACAATCATTGATAATTAGCTCTGCTCCGGTTGTTTTAGAGCACTACGAGCTTGGTGGCAGCTCATGTAATCAAGATTAGTTAATCAGTTCAAGTCTATTGGCACTAAAGCTTGGAGGCCTGCATGTGTGTGTGTGTGTGTGTGTGTGTGTGTGTGTGTGCGTGCATGTGTGTGTGTGCTTCAAGTAGAGTAGGAGCCCCCTGGGTGACCAGGCCTGGCTGACTGCCCTCTCGGTGGAGATCTTCACGATTACTGCTAGAAATTACTCACAGATTGTGCTGCATTTTGTACCCTGACATGCAGCGTTTGCGTGATTGTGCACAACCCCCTCTCCCACGTGGATACCCCAAGCATGTTAGAAAAGCTGTGTCTTTCTCTAAACAATCGACGACTGTAAACTTACTAATGGAACATTAATGTCCAAGTTTAGAAGGAATTCTGCACTCTCACCTCATTTCACAGAGCATTTCAGCCTACTGAAGACTATAACTTAACCTTCAGTGTTTTACCAACTGCCAAGAGCTGAGACAAAACCTTAACAAGACGAGGTAGGTAATAAGGACCAAACACTGTGATGTGATATATTGGCCACTTACATATCGCAAACACATAATGTACTAGTGAAAGTATGTCCAATTTGTTAAGAGTTAATCCCTTTGAATGAGAGAGGATTTCACATCCTTGCTCCTCCATCATATAAAAACAACACAATCTTCTCCTGTTTATATGTTAGCAACGCCAGGACAGCTTTGTGGGAGAATAATCAGCACAGTCCAAGTGGGTGTATTCTTCAGAAAATCACTAACTGCTGATCTCACATTTTTGCAGCTTCCCACCTCATCCAGAGTGAATGGTTGATCCTCCTAAATGGAGGATCCTCCTTAATGGAGGATCAACTGGATAACAGTATTGTAGAGACGACTGGGGATTAGGAGGCTATTCTTTGGTTTGCTTTATCATGTCTTGCATAGCCAAATCCTCTCAGTTCACTCACACTCCACATATCAAGGGCTAGCGATAGAAAACGTTGAAACCAAACCATAATCAGAATTGCAAAAATGGAACAGCAAAGCTCAGCAGACATTTGTTTGGGACAAAAGTCTGTTCAAGGAGGGTGAACAATATGATCGACAATTTCGTCCTTCACTCAGATGCTGATTAACTGCTCGTACCTCTAATTGGATGAAGCGACCACTTGCTGGGCTGTCGTTGGTCCTTGCTCCTGATTTTTAAATAACTTGGCAGCTGTTCTGGGATTGTTGCCAAAATCCTCTTGAACCACTGACTAAAAACAGCCTCTCAATTAACTGGCAAAAAATGTAGACTGTGTCCTGGTGGCAATGTACATTTCTGTCAGCATCAGTCTCCTTCTTTGGTTAAGATCCCGTCCATTAACAGCAAATGTATTTATTTCAGTCTGAATCTGACCCAGGATCTTTGTTGCCCCTGTGTCACCTGTCCATTACTGGCTGATCAACATGTTACATTTCCCTGCAAATGCAAAAACTATTGACAATAGCAATTAGTCACACTCATATTATACTTTTTACATGTGTTTACAGCTTGTGAAGTGTATTTTGGTTTGTTGGACTATAACCTTGTGCCTCCTTGCTCATATTCCATAACTAAAATAATACGTTTGTGTGGAAATTATCCTCACAGTGACACAAATACAGGAGCATACACACACAGACACACAGACACACACACTTTTAGGACACCTCCCTGCAGGGTGGGCAGGGATGGGGTGGACAGTATGCACTGTTTTACGCAATTTATGTCATCGATACTGCTCGTCACTAATGGTTTTACTCTGTGTGTGTCTGTGTGCCTGTGTGTGTGTGTGTGGGTGTGTGCGTGTGTGAGGGAGTTGCTCTGAGGAAGTGCACACCCTGACACTGAATCTCCCAACAGGGAGGGAGGACACTGTTTTAACCTGTTGATCTTTGACCTAAGCCTTTTAGGTAACTGGGACCTAGCCACATCTGATGATACACACCCAGGGCTGGAGCAACGCTAGGTTAATTAGCACCAAGGCGCAATAACAAGCAATATCCCATCTCATTTTATGGGTGAGACACATTACGACTCTTTTTTTTTGGGTCCAATACTTCAGCTCTCATCTGAAATGAATGCGATCTCTCTCTGTGTACTTGGCTCTGACCCTTCCACAACCACAGCTTGGTGTGGATTTGGACTGACTCATGTCTGTGTGTACATGGAGGAGAGCGCCAAAGAAATCCATGTTTACTTCGAAATCAACCGAGGGGATTGGGATCGCACGCTGCTGTCTCGGAGACACGCGGCCAAGGCATCCCGCCCAGCAGGCCCTGCTGCCTGAGCTCAAATACAGCTGTTCTTTCCTTCAGCAGTGCCCGAGGGAATCGCAGAGGAGCAAACACCAGGTTCAGAATAATGATCAGCCTTGGCCCCTTACCGGACACGCACGCTTCGATATCCCAAACTTAACTATTATATGATTATGCCATAATACACATTTTTATAATGAAATCCATCTGAGCCACACCCATTTACTAGAAAACAAGTCATTTGAAGCTCTCTATCTCTCCACCCTTTCTAACTATTCTAGATCTATGGTGCTGAAGTTCACAGGCTCATTGTATCTTATGGTATCTGTCACACTTCTATCAAATTCTTGTTCCAGTTTCTCGTCTGATAAACTTTATAAAGGGTTATAATCTGTAACTAATGGCTTTAGCAGTGTTTGTGCAGTCGTGTTCTAATCCTTTAACGATTATTAAGCCATCAAATACTTTAGGGTTGCCAGGTGGTGGAAATTATTCTTCCAGTCCAACACTCTCTGTGTCATCTGAGAGGCTTCTCTCTACGTTTTCTTCTGTTCCACCTCTTAGACAAAATGCAGCCTGGGTGGATTCTTTTAAGGGCACTTTATTGATGTTTTTCTCCACTATATATGTGCATGCCCCACAGAATATGAGCACAATACGAAATGTTACAAAGAGCCAGGAGTGACCGACTTAGTTTCACATGAGGATGTGCAGCCCTGGAAGGTCCCGGGCTGGCAGCGGGACAGATGCTGAGGGCCCCTCCCCTCCTGCAGCAGCACAATTGGGACTTTGCCGTCTGCACTTCCCGAGGCGAGCAGAGCAACCAGCCGCCCAACACACACACACACACACACACACATAAGAAACACACACACACATACACTCACACACACACAGATAGGGTGCAGCGAGAGTTCAAGAGCGCCAGCGTGCGTGAAACTACAATTAGGGGGAGTGGAAATACTTTTTTTTTTTTGGTGTGTGTGTGTGTGTGTGTGTGTGAGGGAGTATTCAGTTTATTTCATCTCTCTCTCCTGCTCGGGACGGGACTTTGCGGGTGTCGCTGTGACTTTTCGCCGACTTTCCCCACTGTGCGTCAGGCAATTAAGGAGAGAGACGCGGCACGTGCTGCTGGGTGAGAGGAGCGCCAGGAGGGAGCGCGAGGTAAAGGTGAGCTCGCGGAAATATACCTCGCACTTCAAATGGATCTGCGTTTAAGTTTACGGCGAGGTGACTCGACAAGGTCCGGTTGATAGTGAGAGTGTTTTATTTATTGAGATTCAAGCTGGTCGATAGCAGATGAGAGGGCAGAGACATCATCAAGCTTTGGTTTCATTCAACTTTCCTATTCTCACGCAGTCCTTGTAGATTGGGATGTTTTCTTTCCTTATCATTCACTTGTCGACTGTAAGTCTGCCTATCACACTCTGAGATGTGATATTTTCTTTGGCTTCTCTGATTCAAAGTTCTGCAGCACAGCTTGGAAAAGTTACAAAAGTTTTCACAATCACCAAAGAGTCAACTTCTGTGAAATTCTTTGCTTAAAACGTGGTGAAACGCAACTTTATGCACAAGGCAGTGGATTCTATCAAGGCATTGGTGGTATGTTATCCTTTTTCAAACGACTGCAAATGTTAATCTTTGGATCAACTTACATGCTGGTACATCTATCAGGCAGCAGCGAAGCAATTACTAACTGTGCAAACTTCAGTGGGCTGACAGTATTTAGATACATACAGGGAAATTAATGCAATACTAATCCATTTCAGACTCTCCATTCAGTGTCGGTAGGTAGGTTTGAAACTTTGAATAAATGCCTCAAGATGCATGCGAGTTTTATTTCACAGCACTGGGAGATATGAGAGGTGCAGATTCTATACTGAAGCGGTAGGTCAGGCTGGCAGCTACGACTATATGGGCAGCTTTTGAGGAGGAGGATGTGTGGCTGGGAGAGGCACTAAATAGCTTCAAATTAAAATGTGACTAGATGCACTTAAGTCCTGTTGCAAAGTATTCCCATTGCAGATCAACAGTACATTAAACAGGCTGCAGTGGATGTATTCACTTTACTTATGGAGCTCAGTGCAGTGTTTTGTGTATTTCTGTAGTTAAGTAGCGCCGTTATTTAGCCATCCTTCGCCTGCCTGTATATGTAAGAGTTTCAAGGGCCCGCACTCCACTTTGCTGTGCTTCTGAAGGTTTATCTAACTCCCTACAAGGAGCTTTGGGTTGAAGGGGGGTGTTGTAAGGGATGCAAACACGCTGTGGAAGGGAGGCAGGGAGATGTGTGGATATTGATTTCTCTGGCAGCGTTTCAGGACTTTCCATCAGCATGACTGAGGTAAATAAATGATTTCTGCTTGGGGCCACAGAAAAACATCTCAGAAACGCTTGTCTGATTTTCTCCTTTAAACACTGTCCAATCGTCACGTCACTGAGGCGGTGTCTTCCAGGCATACTTAATGCACAGTGCTGCATTCACAGACAGGCAGTGAAAGGCTCACTCCATTGGAGATGGGGCAGGAGGAGAACTGCTGCAAAAATCAAAGCACAAAGATGTGGAGTCGTGAACTTTAAGGGGACTTTTGATAAGTAACAACACATGTTGCTCTTTCCACTTTGAAATAGTGTCCTAATCTAATTTCTGTGAGTGCTCTGGTGTGACTTGGAAATTGAATTTGATGATGACTTATAATGTGAGTCTAAAGCAGTAAACACTTGGGTGCTTTGATTCACTCCCATTCTGCAAAGCGTGCCTGGACTCATCCAACATTACCCTAAAATTCACAGCATCGCTGTTCAGCTGTGTTTTGAATGGCCTACAGCGCCA
>JAOXYL010000090.1:14116404-14128609 GCA_028564955.1 Terapon puta
TTTTATACCAACTTTTTAGTACTAACTTACAATACAAAAATATCTTAAGTAAATCCTTCCATCCATAAGGACTTCACTTAAATGTGCAGAACAGCCTGCAATATGTTAGAGAGGTTAAGAAGGTGTTTTCCTGCCTTTCTTTTCTTGACACTAAACAAATTATTTGACTGATGAAGCTTTGCGGTTGTTTTCCCTCAGGCACTGATGAATCAGTGGCTGTGTACACTCGAAGCGACGCAGTGCCACGTTGTGTTTTGTCAATGTGCAATCACACTCTCAGTCATGAGAGCGAAGAGCGTCAGCGAGGCTCCCGAAACCAGGGGCCAAGCGTCAGCGCTCCCATATACAGTGCGGCCACATGTGGGCTATTGTTAAGATGTGTTTCTGCTTTTTCTTAGGAGGCACTTAGATAACACTCCCCGTGCCCTCCAGTCGAGAAAGAGAAAGAGAGAAAGACGGAGGGAATGTAGGCTAAAAGAGTTTATTTTTATCGGTCTCACATGGGACTGTTGATTCTTTGCATCCATTCCATCTGCCCCCTTATTTCTCTCTCCGTCTCTTTCTCCCTCACTTTCCATTTTTCCCTCTCGCTCTACAGCTCTGTCTGTCCCTCACTTAGAAATTCATTGTCACAGAATATAGTGAGAGAGGGACAGAGAGAGAGAAAGAGAGAGAGAGAAAGAGAGATTTACATAAAAGGAAGGATTTATTTTTTTAAATTGAAATAAACAAATAAAAAAAATGTGAAAGAAAAAGTAGGCAAAAAAAAACAGCTAGTAAAAAGAGACATTCTTGACAGGCCTTCCTCAACAGTTCCGGGGTAAAAGAGAAAATTAGTAAAAGCAGGGCAGCAGCTGACACCTGTTATAGGCCACACATTTGCCTCCCCACCTGTCTTTCTGTCTGCCTGTTTGTTTGTCAGTGTGAAAGTGGCTGTATTTCTTTTGATACCGCTTAAAACTCCAGAGAGGCTTAATAAACAGTAATAATAACCAACAGTAATAAACAGTGTTATTATCGTCAGACACTCGCAGCTTTGTGAAGTTGCAGGTTAAATCGGAGAAAAACAGTTATTGCTTTACCCATCAGCTCATTGTATATTTAACCAGAGGGCACACGAGTTAAGACATGTATAGGCTAACACCTCTCGCGTGGCTTAGATACATCCTGTTTCTTTCCAATAACACACATGCTCCATAAACACACACACACACACATCCACACACAATGCCCATAGAGTATTTGTCTCTGGATGAATAGCTTTTCATAACTTAGCAGTAGTCTCTGTTGAATGGTCTGTTGCCATGGACACTACCTCCCATAGATAATTTCCACAAACCAGAGACGTGTGTGTCTATGTGTGTGTGTGTGTGAGTGTATTGTGAGTGGATGTGGAGATGCTGTCCTCCATTCTCTCACACGGGGATGTGGTTTGAGGAGAAGCGGAGTTCAGTCGTCACGTCTGTGCAGTTTCCCAGCAGCTCCTCGACACCTTGCTGTTTATTAAACAAGTATATCGGTCTGCGCGCAGTCACTTATTTCCTTTAGATAAACAGATTATACAGAAATTACACGGAGACACCGTTTCCATTGTTGGCGGTTTATTTGGAGGGATATTTCGTTTTTGCTTTTGCAGGTGACTCATCGGTGTGCACTGTGTGTGTATTATTACTTTGTTGTGTGTCAGGCCGTAGGAAGAAATTCAAGTAAGCAAAGTATTTCTCAGTTCTGCGGGACAAAAGAAAAACTATTATATGCGGTGGATGTGTCTTAATCTTCCTCTTCCAAACACGAATGCAGCCTTGGAGCAGGTGAAAAAGGGTCAGGGGTAGTAGACTGGTGTTATTGTGCCGTCAGTGAAGGGCTTACAGTGGATCCACCAATGATTGATCACCAAGGCTACAGAGGAACGTAAATCTGGGACACAGCCTTGGACAAGGCTAAGCAATACTTTTACGGCAACTTTTTGTGACCTTGAGCTTCTTTTCATTGTTAAGACAGAGCCTGTTTTTTTGCAGCCTAATAATCTCTTTATAAAATTAAATGACTTACTATGACAGTTTATCCAGCAAAATACAAATAAAGCAATCTTCTGTAACTTGTCGCACAGTATGCAAATCTGTGATTTACTGGCACATAGAGACATGCAAGTTTGTACTGTAAATATCTAGAAACATTTATTGAATCATAATTTAAATTGTGTATGGAATACATGGAAAAAAACTGAATATTTCTTACCCAGATTTTAGGTTAGGAGTTTGTCCCCTTAGGTATCTGGGTGCTTACAGATCGGTTACAGATACAGATGTTACAGATCTTCATTCACATCATGGACTAAGTTACTTTCAGAGGTCAACACAAAGTCAAAGAGCCTGAAGGCCGAGTCACACAATGACATTTATAGTTATGGCACTACCTAAATCTCTGCCCATCTGCGGCGAGGCACAGGAAACCAGATAAATCACCAAAACAATGAAAAGACTGTCAACCAATTGTATAATACCATCCTGTGTGTATATGGCCGTACACATGTAAGTGAGGAACGCACATATGTGCACATGCACTTATGTACAAAAACAAAAGGTTTGTGTCGACCGTCAGGGCCAAAATACTACACGACAATGAGAAAGTAACAAGAGCCAGGAGGTTCATTCCCACAGCTGTTTCCTCACTATTTAACATTTCTCCCTTTTCAAATACAGCTTAGTTTTTTTTTGTTTGTTTTTTAAATTTACCTTTCTCATCTCTCCTTCTGTTTTTCACTTCATTTTAATGGCTGTTGTTACCAGCCTAGAGGCCACATAAATATTACATCCAACTTCTCACAGCCCCTACATTATAACACATATTGGCATTTATAATGATTTATGTATGTAATATGTTTTTTAACAGAATTTAAATTTATACTGTTCACCCCATGATGTTTTTATGATGATGCTTTTATAACAGGTGGTAAATAGTGGATAGGAAGAGAACAATGGTGGTGTGTGATATATTATACTTTTACTTTTCTCAGATTACAGCTGCCAAAGTTTTGTTGGGCGACTGTCATGACCTGTGTTTTAACCTCATTAAATTGAGAGAGTTTAAGAATGAGTAAAAGCAGTCAGTGGGATGGACTCTCTTCTCCAAATTGCTTTTTTTAAAATTATTTTTTATACCAGCTTTGCTCCAGCTTGGGTCCTCTCGTCCTCCCGGGTTCTGACACACTTCAGAGAGGGGGCATTCTCCTCGCTAAAACATTCATGAATGTTTTTGTTATTTACTCCCCAAGAAAGAGTAAGAGGAAAAGAGAGAGAGAGAGAGAGCACCAAAGGAACCAGTTTTCCTCTGTTCCATAACTCTCCACCCTTTTGTGTGGGTGGTCAATGGGAGGGGGTCATAGTGTGGTTAGACTTTGCGGGTGAGAAGAAAATGTGAGAAGGACAGAGCATGACTATGTGTGTGTGTGTGTGTGTGTGTGTGCGTGTGCGTGTAGGCACATGTTACACAAAAGGTGTGATAATGTCATAGCCATAATGTCACCTTTAGAGGTCGTTACGGTAATGAGATCCTCAATGTCTGTTTGTGGCAAGTTCGGCTTTCTGCTGTGAAAGCAAATGTTGCTCCTTTGCCAGACTTGGCAGACCGGTGCATTACACTGCAAAATGTGAGCTGTAGCCCGTAGTAACGACTCCTAATGGCTGATGTGGTTTAGATTAATCCTGCAGTTTGGACTATGAAATATTAGCAAAGTCGTACGACATTACATCTTCCTCCCAGTTTTCCACAGTGAGTATACCGAGTTCTGCTTGGCTGCTCTGGTCAAGGTCACTTCCCCATGCAGACGGTTTGGTCATTGGCTCCCCTTGCTGGCATTACCTGCCCAGTCCAATTTGGCTTGGCAGTTCCTCGCTATCTGTCAATTGCCTTGCTTGGCCAAGCTGCATGATTTCTAGTCCTGAGATGATTATGTAAATGGACTGGAAGCTTCAACATTTCACAAAAAATAAAAACATTAAAAAAAGTGGTGAAGGATGCTTTGACGTATAGAAGCAGGGCACGACTGTATTCAGGATACTGGAAAAACTACCTAACGTAACAATTTTTAAAAATCTATGTAGTGTACCATCACAGAATAACATCCTCAGTCAAATGTTGGAAGCTTTCTAAGACTAAGCTTTCATTTTTCAAACAGCCCCTTGGAAATTTAATAAAATAACTGAAATAAATCTTGAACTTGTGTTTTTTTCTTCAACTTGTCATGCTGCCTGCAGTAGCTGTAATTTTCACAAAGCAATCATCAAATTATGCTGATCGTCATTTTTCTTTCCATTTTTCTCTGCAGAGATGTTGGAGTCTAACAACCTTGTGACTTTTGAAGGCCTGGCCAACAGCTCGGCTTACCACACCTTCCTGTTGGACGAGGAGAAGGGGAGGCTCGTAGTGGGAGCCAAGGACCACATTTTCTCTTTCAACCTCCTCAATGTCAGCAGAGACTTCGCACAGGTAAAACTAATGTTTGATTTCCCGTCAGCCTGTCTGGTGGTTTCGTCCATTTATCCATTTATCACGACTGTAAGTCTGTTTGCGTTTCTGACCGACTTAATATCTGCCTTGAGTGTGCATCTCCATCCAGAGTGCCAGTCAGGGGCTCAGGTATCTCGGGACTTTCTTTTCTGTTTCTACGGAAAAGTGCCTCATGAATATTTCAGACCATGGCTGTCGCACACGATCACACGCTGTGCCAGGCATGTTAGCTGCTCTTTGCACACCTGGATGAATAATGGAGTAAACTGAAACAAAGTGGATAACAAATCGCATTGTGACCCCTTCAACCCTCGGATATATACACATGCCTGCACACGAGCTGCATTGGCTCGCTCTGTAAAATTGATTTTAGGAGGGGGTGATTCTTTTCCTACATGTTCAAGAGCTGTGTTTGTGTTGCAGATCCCTTGGCCAGCTTCGCCCACCAGAAGAGATGAATGCAAGTGGGCAGGAAAAGATCTCTCGGTAAGTGCTAAAACCATCCATCTTGCAAGTGGGTGTCAGCGTTTCGCCCCTCCACTCCCACAGATGTGCGTTTCAGACGAGAACGTCTTTGTTCTCCCGTACTATGAAAGATGTACAACTCTGCCGGTCTCAAAGTAAAGCTCACTTGCGGTGTCATCGGGATTACATGTGCACTCCATTTATCGGGCATTTCAATCATAAAGAAAAAAAAATCATATTTTCATCTTTCGGCTTGTTTATAGCAGTGTGTTGACATATACAGCCCATATGGACAACACACCGCCTAGCTCACCATACTGTAGGTCCGATCATAATCTCAGAGCCAAGATTGAGAACATCGTTTGACCTTAATCACTTTTCAAGCCTCTGGGCACTCCATTTAAATAGAGTGAGGCTCAGGAGGTCACACTGCTTTTTGCCAGACTCCCTGATATAACAGTACAACATGAATAATAACTCAGGGATCATAGGCATTAGTGGGCTCTTGTTATTAGACTGCAATTTTTTTCCATGTTGCTCCCTCTGTGCTCTTAAATTCTGCATACATACATCCTCTTCGTTTCACGTGTTTTCAAACTAAGCTCAAGGAGCACATCAAAAGCCGTGATTGGCTTGCTGTGAATTAGATCCTCTCAGACAGGACAGTTTAGCACTTTCCTCCTTTTAAATTAAACAAATTGGCGTCACTCAATCAGCGGACATTATTGCAGCAGGCATGCCTTAAGGACTTAGTTTCACTAATACACTCAGACCTTTATCTTAACTATATTATAAACTACATAACAAAGAGCATTATTATTAATGTGCCCTTTATAGTAGAATAATTGAGAACAAAACGCTTAATCTTGTGGGATTTCGACTTATTTGTTTAGGATCAGAATGTTTTATTAAATTCGATGAGCTCAATTTAAAGCTGGGTCTGAAACAAGAGCTGAGCTGTTGTGGCATTAAGATCCGCGGCTCTTCCAGACTCCTTACCTCACTCAACCCTTGCATGACAGGCCAAGCATCACATCTCCCCGTATCTGGCCGAGTGCAGTTTTAGAGCGGCTTATGCGGTGTGGCGAAACTCTGTGTAAACACGCTGAGAGGTTGTCTCTTCACCCTGCGAGTCGTGTTGTGAATTCTTTCTTCAATGGGGCCCGAGGCAAGAGGCTGGAATGTAAAATCATGGCAATGCTGTGTGCCCCTCAAGTCCCTGCTTGGCCAGAACAGAGCGAGCTCTCCTGGCCTTCTTGGCATTCTGTATGGCTGATTTGAAGCGCCATGAAGTCTTGTGTGTATTTTCTGTAAACACTGTGGCGTGGATGAATAAGGCGCCCGGAGGGGTGGTCTTTGTGTTATGGAGTTGGAGGAGAGTGAGAATTAAAAGGAGGCGGAGAGAGATGGAGATAGAGTCTGCTGATGCCCCGCGATGTACTCTAAGCAAACACCTCTGGAAATAAAGCCCAGGAAAGAAAGAAATAGATGAGGTGTGATTGTACACCCATAAGAGAAAATGGAAAGCTGCAGCTATCGCATGGCTTGACAAATGTGCGCAAAGTCAGTGCCAAACGTTAACAAATTGTTGACCAAAGGTCAGAAAGGGGAAATGACTTGCCGTTGAGATTCAATCTGCTTATTTTGTGCGTCATGCTGCACATTAAGTTCCAAACATCTCATTCATTCATTTCATTTTTATCATCTGAAAAATTTAATGAAATTATATACCAGACCATGTGAATTATATTAATATGACACATGACAGGACACAAGATGAATCAGCAATATTCAGAGTAGAAATAAATCATTCCAGGATCTACAGTAGTGTGCAATTGCTTGTAACAATAATGATCATTACTCGGAAAAAACACCCACACTGGCCATAAAAATCTAAGGAAAGACAGCTGCTTAAATGACAACAAATGCTTACACAAACAGAGGCTGCTGTCTGTTGATGACCCAGTAAAGCCAGATGAACTTAGTCATGCATAATTTGTGCCCCTTTTCTTCTTCTTTTTTTTTTTTTTTCCCTTTTTGAATATGTGATGACACATTCAGTTTTATTTGAGGTCAGGTCTTCTCAGGCACGTGCTGCCAGTGCATGAGGAAATATGCCATATGGCAGCGGAGCCGTGCATACACATACAGATGATTTTGGTGCCACACACAAAGACACATGCACGCACACACACACGCACACAAGAACTGCAACATTACAAGTAATAAGTAAGTACTAAGACGTTCCCATGTTACTGCAATAATCATAAATCAAAGACATAAGAGCCCAGGAGAATACATAATCAATATCATCACTTTGACTTTCTCTACTGACAGAATGACAGTAAGTCAACATTTGCCTGCATCACTGTGGTATAGGATTGTCATGGTTGGCTTTCGTTGATCCTCCCCTGTTTCTCTACAGTCTAATTCCCTCCTGTATGGATTTCACAATGATACCATGGGAAATTATACAGTTGATTCGCATAAAATCTGATAAAAGATGTCACTGAGTTCAGACCCAAGTCCCATGTCGGGGTGGGGAGTGCTGTATGGAGATGATGAGGAAAAAAAACAGAGTCATGGATATAATGCTTAGTCTTGTCATAATGGTGTTTTCATGACCAGAATTATTACTCAGCACAGTGGGGGTTCAGAGGCCATTCCCTGGGGAATTACAGTAGATTACTAAAGGCTTTGCACTGTGTTATCATCATCGCACAATGTAGTTAAGTATTGGATTTTCCCATGCACTTAGTGAGATTTGACCTGTTTATTTATCCATCAGTCATGTCAAAGGTTGCCAATTCATCTGTTCTCTGTCTCCGGTCCATCAGAGGGAATGTGCAAATTTCATCAAGGTGCTGCAGCCATTCAACCACACACACATTTATGTGTGTGGGACAGGAGCCTTCCACCCTGTGTGTTCCTACCTGGAAGTGGGCAAGAAACCAGAGGTACATAGGTTACATTTACATTACCGCCTCCACTTGCTTGCAAACACAATGATGAATGCTTGGGCTAAGATTAAAAAAAAAATCACAACACAGTAAAGTAAGTATTTAAAGTTATCAAGCACCACGTCTGGTCGAGCGTGAGCTCATCTTCTTCCTAATAAATGATTTGCTAAGTACATAAAAATGGTTTCATTCGGCAAAATGAGGTGGAAAATGAAACACAGGGTTTCATAGTCTGCAAGATTTGCCATCCATCACTCTAATATGGAGCTGTGGTATGTGTATGTGTGCGTTCATTTGAGAACAAGAGAGGGAAATTGCTCTCTTCTCCTCCAAATGTCACTGAGTCAGACTTATAAATGTGCGTTTCCTATTCATTAGACGGCTATTTACGGACAATTAGAGGGAGGAAATATGTCGGAGAAAAGCCATCTACTGTATATAGATCATCACCTAGAAATGTAATTCATCTGATGGGTTTCATATGAGTTTCGAGGTCACTAAGTCATAGATAATGATAAGGCTCATTGTTTTTATTCTCAGTCCTTTTTTATTACAGCATATAACAGTGAATTTTTTTTTTTTTTAGCTGCAGTTCCAATGTCCTCCAATTTCTTTTCAATCACATCACACAGTAGTGTCGTATATTGTATTTTTTAATAATCTTGTTACAAACTATTTGAAGCATTTTAATTTGGGTATATATTTAAAACCTAAATGTTGTTTGTTTTGGCTGCAGTTTTGCATCACTCATCCTATGTAATGCACTTTAAATGATTAAGCAACCTAAAATCTTAATTTAAAAGCAATTGTTTTTGCAACCACACCCCCAGAGCAAGAACCAAGTATCTAATAATTCACTACAATTATTGTCACTTTGTGTCTCTTGATGTCCAGGACAATGTGTTCAGACTGGAGCCTCATATAGAAAACGGGCGAGGGAAGAGCCCCTATGATCCGAAGCTCCTCACCGCCTCCATGCTCATTGGTGAGTTTAAGACCAGATACAAAGTGCTGTTCGTCTGCGTGTTAGAGGAAGGAAATATAAAAACACAGGGTCCTGAAAACACCCTCTGCCTTGCCCTGTCATTTCAGCAGGGTGTAAAATAAATGGGAATAACAGATCAGGGCATTCCTGTCATTCATTACGAGGGGATTTGCTCTGTAGTTTGTATTTACACGCTGGGAACCTCTCATTGACAAGACTGTAAACTCTATTTCAATCTGGATTTACCTGCTTTAAGTGCTGGGTGGGCAACGTTGCTGCGTTTTTCTTGACAATGAATCCCTATTTTTTTGCCAAATAAAGCTGGACCATGTGAGCATGTCTTTTCTCTCCACCCCCAATTATTGCCAGTCACATTGTGTTATATCACACCGTTTAACCTAGCAGATGGCCATTTTCCAGCCCATCACCCCTCATCTCCTCTCCCCTTTCTCTCTCCCCACTCACCAGTATTATTATGTACTCCCCCTGTCTCACACCTCTGTTCTGTCCCTCCTCATCTGTCTCTCCATCCGTTCATCCTTCCCTTGCCTCCCTCCTCAGCCCCACCCACTGTGCTAATGTCAATTTCACACTCCTGATGTTCACCCCGTCCATCACTGTCCGGTTCTCACAGGACTCCAAGTCTACCTGTGCTGCTAAGCCCCTGAACAATTCCTCCGACAGACAGTACCCCTGCATCACTGGGGAGAAATCACTTTGATTGTTTTCTCATCCAGCGTCACTATATTAACACTTTAATTAATTTTCTTTCAGATGGGGAGCTGTACGCTGGCACATCGGCCGATTTCATGGGTCGGGACTTTGCCATCTTTCGCACTCTCGGCAAACATCACCCCATCAGGACAGAACAGCACGACTCCCGGTGGTTAAATGGTGAGAGAGAAGAGGAGAATCCCTGATTAACATATTTATGATGAGTTTGTAAAACACAATGTCTTTGGTTTTTTGGGCAAGCAATTCTTGTTGTTTTGCGGTTCTGCTTCACAAAATTTTGCATGAATTACAAACATTTTTAGGAGTGGTCAGAGATGTCATGTCTGATTATACGGTTCTGAACTACCTTGAGCTTCTTGACCCTGTTTTTATGTGTATCTCTATATTAACACCAGTCTGTACTTGTCTTTAAACTGTGTTGCTCTCAGCGAAGTAACAAGTTAATCTAACCGTCCCTCTCACATCTCACATTAAATCAGTGGACTCTATGGACTGTGAGTGACACTATCCTGAAGCTTTTCTCAATTTAAAGATAAAACAGGTCCTTATTTTTGGTGAAAACAGTGCTAAAATGACAATGCAGCAACCTCTGAGACACCAATCATTAAAATCCTGTATATGATGTTGCTGCGTTTGCACCTGTTTGCTATTTTGTTTGTAATGCATAAACACAGATAAAACGTCATCTCTTACTCATTTGATTTCATTTATCTCAAACGTGTGTGTCTGTCCATCTGTTGCAGATCCCAGGTTTGTGGGTGTTCATCAGATTCCAGAGAGCGACAACCCAGAAGACGACAAAATCTACTTGTTCTTCAAGGAGAACGCAATAGATGGCGAGCACGCCGGGAAGGCCACGCACGCTCGCATCGGACAGCTCTGCAAAGTACGCAGGCGCGACTTAACACGCAGCCACACATCGATTCAAACGCAAGCTCACACAAACTGGCAAAGGAAAATTCAGACACTCACAAAAGGAGAGAGAGAACAGCACACGTTATTGCGAAATAGGCTCTGTATCTGGTAAAAACACTTGACGGGTGTCTGAGGGGCTTTATAATGGCAGGATTCGGAGGCTGTTATCTGTGATTATTTTTAGCCTGGAGAAGAGTGGCCTTTGTTGTGTGTGGTACAATCGCCCCCAAAGACAGAAACCTGAGAGAAATGTTAAATGTCACCAGAACCTGAGAGGCATAGATGCTGTCAATGGCAGCACTGTTATCCTAATGCCAAGCTTTGGCACTGATTGGCTCCGCTACACCCTCCAGCTGCAGTGGATGGGTATGTTAGATCTCTGGCCTCGTATCAGCTTTCACGTTCCAAATCCTATTCTTATTCATTAAGCAGGAATCCACCATGCTGACTGCAGATCAGTGAGTGATGTCCAGCCTCACCCCCCCCCATTTAACTGCATATCGTGCCTCTGTCATGACAGCCTGAATGTCAGGAATCTGCTATGCTCGACACCAGACAAGACATCCGTTATGCAAGATGTGGTATTAATTTGGGACTATGCATATTGAACACATTCTAATTTACTGTCATAAATCAACACTAATAAGTTTTTATGAGCCAGCACTTTGTGTCTCTGTGTTTGTCTGCTTTGTTCTGGAAAACAAACACTATACTGTGATGCACTCAGAGCCATATTATTACACTGCATGCCGTAATATACAGTACTTTAGAGACAGTCTTCTTTTTCACAGCATCTACAACTTCATCATAGAAAATGCACTGTAAAGAGTCAGATGTTTGGTTGACTGACGGGCAATGAAAAGTTTACGTTTCCTATCGTCTGCCTCATATTTTATGCATTGTCAGTGCTTTCAGTGTACCGCGTTTAAGCCACATTTCTCTTTTCCATAGAAACAATATGTTCCTGTGAGTTTCTATAAATTCTTTACATTTTCTCTAAATTATATGACCAACAACAGTAATTCAGAGTAGAAATGGTTTATCATAATAGAGAAACTCACTGCAAAGAGCTTTGCAAGGAAAATGTGTGCTACATAACTCGATAATGTGTCTACAGGCAGTAGTTCACAGTTTTATGTATTACCAGTCCTTTCCATACTGGTTTTGTTATGTGAATGACAGAATTGTGTATAGTACCTATTAAAAGGCTTAAGAGGCAGAAAATGACAGCATTAGTAGCATGGGGTTGGAGGTTATATTCAACCAGCCGGAGAATGCCTCACCTCATTCAACCAAAGGGTAGTGAGGCATGTACTCTCAGCCCATCAGCGGTGTATTAAAATAGGCAGTGCAAGTCTTCCTCATCTTTCATTTCATTTTTTGTGTTTTTCATTTTATAAGACTAATACAAAAACATAATGAATGTTGTATAAAATAATGTGCTCCAAACGTACTGAGCTTCTACATGTGATTTCTCTAACAGAATGACCTGGGGGGTCACAGGAGTCTGGTAAATAAGTGGACCACCTTCCTGAAGGCACGACTTATTTGCTCCGTGCCGGGCAATAATGGAATAGACACACACTTTGATGAATTACGTGAGTTATGTCTTTCACACATTAAAACTTGTTTCATG
>JAOXYL010000090.1:14175923-14226423 GCA_028564955.1 Terapon puta
TATATCTCTATATATATATATTTATATCTATATATATATATATATACATATATATATATATATATATATATATATATATATATATATATTTATATATATATATATATAATCTTTATATAAATTTATCCATTTAGTGTCCTCATTTCGTTCCTCAGACTATATGTATTTTTATCCTACCCACTCTTTTGCATTCTCCCCCATTCGTCTCTCCTTTGCCAATCTGACTCTGATCAGCAGTGATTTCCTGCTCACTGATTTGTAGGATTTGGGGGCGTGAACTGTGTTATCCTTAGAATTCTCCCATGACAAGTGCAGCAGAGGGAGGGGCTGGTGGGAAAAGAGAGATAAGAGTCAGGGAAGTAGCAATAAGGGTGAAGCAATGTCTCGCGGACGCTGTTTCTTTAAGAGTATTTTTAGTATGGCAGATAGCAGTGGTCACTCGTCGGGAAAAAAAGACTGGGCGGCTTTGGAGACTTGTGCAGTGTTCTAGCAGGATGCTGAGTGAGGGAGGGAGGAGGCGAAGCACACACCATGCTCCCTAGTGACACATATCAGACTGCCAAGGCTCTGTAACTCTACCTGCGTATCATGCACATTTTAACACAATCAAGTTATCAGTTAGTCAATTACACTGTTGGAACGCTTATAATGTGTGACAAAATGCTGATTGTAAATGGTCTGAGAATAACCAGGTGTTCAAGAGGAAAAGGGTCCATGATTAACCAGTATAATTTTTCCTGTTGACCTTATTGTAAGTCAATCAGACAATAGACACAAATATATTGGATTCATATATTGGGTAGATCTTATGATACAAACAATATGGCAGATTAATTGACACAAATCATGCCTCGTCTTAAGTACTATACTTGGAAACCAGAACGTAAAACTTTTATTTTCTAGTTCTTGATTTGGTGCAATCCACCTGTCTTTTGGTTCCATCTAAAGCGTAGTGTTGTGAGTCCGTGTTTTCCCCTCCTCAGGGCAGATATGTAAATTTAATGACATTGGCAAAGTGTGTGTGATCAGGTTACTGTATAGATTACATGGTGACCCCAACAAACACACAGGCACAGAGACCTAGAGACCTAGAGAGGACAGCACTACACCTCCATGCAGGTTACCTCTCCACACTGCTCCGGCTCTGCTCCAGAGGAAAACATGCCGGGGAAAAACTGCTTTGCCTTCCTCAAGGGTCAACGTCAGAGGTGTGTCTTTTTGTAAACTGTTTGTAATATTTTTCAAAAAGAGGCGTGACTGTTTGGCTGTTGTTGACCGTGGAAGTTGCAGTCTCATCCATGAGAATTACAGCAGAGGGACTTGGAAACTGCTAGGCTGCATTATGCTCCAGTGTGTCGGCTTAATTAAAATGAGAGCTGAGATAAGTAATGCTTCTGAGCTTTGTTTGTTTGAGTGTGTCTGTGTGTGAGGGGGCCAAATAGAGAGAGAGAGAGAGAGAGAGAGAGAGAGAGAGAGAGAGAGGGGTGGATGTGAGTGCTGAGATCGGGCTCGACTATGCAGGAAAGAATACAAATGCTGTATAAATGGGATGCCTTTCTAATGGTGTATGAAAAGGCAATGCTCCAGAACGGAAAACCAGAGGTACCTAGTTAACTGTCAGACGGGACCTGACCTCATGTCTGTATCAATGCTTGGAAAATGGAAATCAGGCATAAGTACATTAATAGTTAGCATTAATGCATTAATGGCTGCAGGCCGGCTTAATGTGCACTCTTAGCAGGCACGTTCCTGGCTTCCGAGCTGCATAACTTGCAGATTAGGTACCATGCAAACAATTTAAAGACCCATACATGTGAATGTTCTGCTGTGTGGTGGGCTGGTGACCCATCCAGGATTCACCTCAACTCTCTCCGTGTAAGCTTCAGACACCTGAACCTTAAAGAGGATAGGTTTCGTCTCATGGAGATCAGCTTTCAATTTCAGCTGAGCAGTATGTACTGAAGTTAAATTGTCCTTCATTTCATTGTAAACTTGAAGCACAAATCACTTTAGACAGGCCTTAATGCCTGTCTATCTCATGATTAATATTCAGTTATTATGGCCTGCCATTTCCTGATGCGGATGTCTGTCTGTCTTATCTTTACTGCAGAAATCATGTGAGTTGAAAGGGTGGATGTGGGAAGAAAAAAAAACATATAGCTTCTGGTAAATTACTGTACGCTTTGTGTCTCTGTTGGACTGCTAAATCACCCCACAGAGGGGGAAGCAGAGTGACTGATGTTGTTCATCTGTTTAAATTCCTGCTGGGGATCCACTAAGGGGATATGCTTGAATAGAAAGAAACTGAAAGCAAAAAAAAAAAAAAAAAATCAGATATTAAAAAGTCCTTTGACAGAAATTTCATCACAGCCCCTCATGTAAATTTACTCACTACACATGTGGTAAAGCCTCGACAGGGGAACCCGAATGTGAAACATGTTTTAATATTCAACTGTTCCCCGTGAGCGGTTTGAATTCTTTTCACTCCTCAATACACACGGGGGGCATGCAGTTCATTCTAGGGTCCGTCTCTACGAGTATTGCTGTTAAAGTCTATGATGCCTCAGTGGTGTGAGCGCAGGATTTAAGTCTGGTCTGGCGTTATCAGAAAGTGCGTGGGAGGAAAAAAGGATGGTAACTGTGGAGATTGTAGTCCGTGCATTTAAACTGACAAGCGGAGAGAGATCAAAAGAAAAGAACATGATGGCACCGCATCTGGTGACTGCCTGCTGTCTTACAGTCTTACATAACATTGTTGACTGACAAACACATCCCACTTGTGGAGCATGATGAAAACCGTTTAACAACATCAAAAACATTAAGGATAAACTCATATTTTTGGACAGCTGTTTGTTTACTGTCAAGCTCTTAAATGACAGGCTAAGTGACTGCAGTTCTGCATTTTTATTGGGATTTATGCTGGTCCATGAGTTGGATGAGGCTACTCTGCCCACTAGATAAAAAGTAGTGGCAGGTAAGGACATAAGGCCCAGATTGACATGAATTTGATTCTGAATTCCACAGAAACAGGAACATCGTCATTTATCCGCCCAAAAGATTTTCAAGTACCAGATTGAGTGGATGTGGATGATGAATATAAGCAGTCTAAGATTACTTTAAGGATTTCCGGCCCCTGTGTGAGCCCACAGCAAAGCTACAGTCTATATCCCCAGATGGAGATTGTGCTGATGAATGTTTCCTGCGTTTGTATGTGTGTGTGTGTGCGTGTGTGTGTGTGTGTGTATGTGTGTGTGTGCGTGCACGCGTCTGTGACAAAGCCAAATCTGGCGCTTCCCAAAGAGAGACCACAGCGATTCTGCCGCTCACACATCACGCATGACGTAACTCTTCCACACGCCCACACACCACTTGCTCTCCATCCTTCCCACACATCTCACTCACGCTCGCCACATACTGAACAGGAAATTATCATACTGTATGTCGTGTGTAAACTGTGTGGAGACCAAAAACCCACGATAAATCATTTCCTTTCGTGATTTTTTTTTGTGCTGTTTGGTGGACAAAATGTTGGTGGACTTGGCTTTTAAAGTTTTAAAGTTTTCTAAACCTCCAGACTGGTTCCTGTGAGCCAGTTCAGAGGAAGTGAACTGCTTTGTTTCAGTGCCCAAGGGTATTTACTGTGATTTACATTAAATTAGTTTTTTAATTAACATAATTTCAAATTCTTCAGGGTAGTGCTAAAGAAGTAATGCTTTTCTAAGATCATGGTTTAAAAGAAGTGTTGGCATGCCTATTCATCTAGTAAGGCGAAAAGAAGAAAGCGAGCAAATTTCTTTATCGACCTGACAGTGGCACAGGATAAGATTGCCCAGATTGTCTCTTCACATCACATCCAGCTCTGCAGAAATACTCGTATGGGAGAAATGCCAGAATGAGAAGGCCAGCACAGGAGAAAAGGAGAGGGGTTACACATAGGACGAGGTATTTATGTCTGTGGGCATTCACTTTCTATTACTTACATCTCTATTAAGCATTCTAAACTAAAATGAAACCTTTAATTCAGACCCAAGAGGACATGTCTAGACAGTTCAGGCACAGTGGGAAAAAAAACTGCTGCACACTCAAGAGAGACATCTAGTCCAAAATGGTAATAATAATAATAAAAAAGATGTAAAATAACATTACCTTGGCAGACAGTTTGTGCCAAGACTTAACAATGTTCTGACAGATGTCCAAAACTGGAAACAGCGTGGATTATATCCAGCATATTGTGGCAGGTCTAGAGGCAAGAGTGTAGGGACGAAGCAATCAGGTTTTCTAAAGCGACAAAGAGAAAGTAATATGAAATGGCTATTTTAATGATAATTTTGGGCTCCACTGATTTGTGCTGCATTACCCTGTGGTGCACTGCTCAGACAGGGTTGAGGGGCGGATAATGTCTAAGATGTGTGAAATGGAGACAGGCCATCAATCAGGACGACAATATTTCTTGTTTCATCAGGTAAAGGCAATATCTTTAGACAGACACAGGGGACAAATGGCCCGCTCATTTTGAATAATGATCTGTCATTCATCTGCACACGCATGTGAATCCATGGGTCAACATGTGGCATAGTTATAATAATAAATAAAATAAAAATGCAAGAATGAAGTACTACTGCAACAATCAGTGCAAGGATTAAATGTCACTAATGGTGGATGCTATCTTATTATTTTCAAACGATTACTTGCATATAATATAATAGATAAATAAAAAATCGTGTGAAATGGAATTCATAGTGAACTGCACACATGTGATAAAGCTCTCATGGCTCAGCAAACTTCACATTACCCCCCTCCCCCCAACTCACACACACACACACACACACACACACACACACACACAGACACTAAGCTCATGATCCACGATCACCACGATGACACCTGAAATATGTTCACTGTGCGACGCACCGCGCAGAGGGGTAAATCTTGAGGTCCCCGCTGCTCATCACACGTGACTCCGGGGGAAATAAATCGCCCTGTCCCCTTTAATTTCAATTTCCGTGCGTGATATATATTGTGATCACCTGTCAGGCGCGGCGCATGCGCACTGGGGCGGGAGGCGGAGTGGATGCTGATCGCTCGCTATCTGCTGCCCTGTGCCCTCCATCCCTCGGCGATCAGACAGACGCGGACGGGGCACATCCGAGGAGGTTTTTTCGGGGCGAGGACAGGTCGGACGGATCTGCTGCTGGTGAGAGGTGCGGTCTCCGTCGGTGTCACCGGGACGCCGCGCTTCGGTGTTTGACATTGTGACCGTGGAGGGTGACGGATGCTCGGCTGCAGGATGGGAGGAGATGAGTGGGGGAGACACGGAGCGGATAACAGATGATATTTCGGGATGTGACAGCGATGACAGGGCTTTTCTGGGTTTTTTTTTGGGGGGGGGGGGGGGGGGGGGGGGGCTGCGTTCAACTGATTAAGGATCGGAAAATGTTGAGAGTTTTGTGGACAGTCTGCCGGTCAAGGGCACACAAATAGGCGATAATATGTTTTTTTTTTTTTTTTTTAATCTCCGCTCAGCCGTGCAGCACTGAGCTGTCATCACCACATGCCCTCCGCGGACCAACATCCCTTCGCGTATAGAGTGGTCGTGTCTGATGCATGCTGCTTTTTCCTTTCTTTCCTTTTTTTAAAAAATCATTTCGACGTGCATACACCAGATCCCTTTGGCCGCCTGTGGGTGAGCCGCTGCGCCCTCTGTGCTGAGCATAGTAGTAAAGCTTAAATGCACATTAAACACACACACACACACATTACGTCTCTTACACGCGGGCACTTGCTCGTCGAGGGCCGGCACTGCGGATGGATGGATGGATGTTGCTTTTCGTGAGGGAAAGTGTCTGCAGTTCACTTCCCATGCATGATGTGCTGGGGCCCCTACCCGGATGTGCGGTTTCGTTCTCCAGAAAGAGATCTCCCGTGTTTACTCGCCCTGCAGCTGTAAAACATGCCCTGCGTGAGATTTTCCACTCCCCAACGCTGGGTGATGAGTGAATGAAAGAAAGCTTAGGACGTGTTTTTGCAGAGAAATTTCTTTAACTGAGGAATAACGACGATCTGGACCCGGGAGTCCACCCTGATGTGGATTTGTAGTAGCCGGGTCCATTGAGAGCGGTTTCCGCCCCCCCCCGTGCCGCACATTGGTCCGGATTGCGTGTCCTTCTGAAAGGGATCTCCGAGATCTGTGTACGCCGTGGTCACCCGAGCGGTTCTGACGCTGTCCGCGGTGCTGAAAGCAACAGCCGGAGCGGAGTAAATCAAAGTGAGGCGGAATCGTTAATGGCTTTCCCCGTGTGGAGGCGACGGTTTCTGTGCAAACGATGATCGTGCACACCAGGGATGAAAGTACATGTTATTTGCCGAGCGCCGGGTTGTGTCACAGACGCAGCTCCGTCACATTTTGCAGCCTTTTCAAATGCAAATCCCTCTGTTGTAGAATGTGCAGTCCACGGATTTAGATAAACATGCACGTCCTTCTAAACGGGATAGTAAACCTCATTATATTATGTAACACACTGGTGCCCTCCTAAGGGAGTTATTAGGAATGATTTGTAATGAGTTACCTCTCAGTGTGTATTTTAAAAAAAAGACAAAAAACCCCACCATATACAGGGAATCAGTAGATGAATGATCATACATTTCCTCTACATTCATTATGTTTAAGTACTCAGTTGCAGGACTTTTTTAAAATTTATTTAGGTAGTTACTTTAGTTTTGTTTACCAGACAGTAGCCTGTCTCAGCCAAAATGTGCCTCACAAATTCTTATACTGTCTTTCGCAATCCCTCCCTCTTCCCTTGGTCCCTGTCATCTCATTTGTCCTCTCTGTCTGTTTGTCATGGATTTAGGAAGTCTGATGTGGATGCTGAGCCAGAGCAGAGCCCAGGGAGCAGCAGCAGCAGCAGCAGCAGCAGTGGGGCTGTAGATGCACTCTCTACAGCTCCAGCCCCAGTCCCCCCTCAGGCCCTTGCAGGAGAGCCAGGACAGAGAGGAGACAGCCCCTGCTCTGACTCAGAGAGTCCTGTAGACTCCAGCTCCTGCGAGGAGGAGGAGGAGGAGGAGGAGGAAGAGGAGGAGGACGACGACAACAACGACGACGACGAAGAGGAGGAGGAGGAGGAGGAGGACCCCAATATGTTCTCCTCCAAATTCCTTAGTGGGGCAAATCCTCTCAATGCTGTGTCCTCTGCTGTGAATAAATTTGGTTTGTTTGGAGATGATGGGGAGGGAGATAAAAATCAGAAAAGCCCTTCTCAGCAGGGTGTGAGATCATCTGGAGAGCAGCAGCCAGGAGCAGGCCCTGGCAAAGGGGGCCCTCAACAGCAACAGGGCCCCCCAAAATCAGGCCAGGCCCCCCCTATGCAAAAGAGCCAGCCTCTCCTAAAGCAAGGACCACCACAGCATGGGAACGGCCAGGCTGGACCCCCCAACAAACCTGGTGGGCAACCAGCAGCACAGAAGGCAGGGACACAGCCTGAAGGCCAGCCTAAAGGAGAGCCACCAAGAAACCAACCAAAGGGTCCGACTCAGCAAGGTTCACCTAAACCTGGAGCCCAACAACAGACTGGAGTAAAACCAGAATCTCCAAAGGCATCATCACAACAACAGGTTACACCTAAGACAGGGATGCAACAACAAGCGGCTGCTAAGACTGGGATGCAAGAAGCCACAAAGGTTGGGTCACAGAAACCTGGTTCACAGCAAGGGTCACCCAACTTAGGACAGAAACAGCAGGGATCGCCAAGAATTGGACAGCAACAACAGGGCCCTCCTTCCATTACACAGCAAAAACAAGGCTCACCTAAAGTGGGACAACAGCAGCAAGACATCAGGACTACACCACAGCAGCAGTCCTCCAATAAGCCTGTGCCCCAGCAGCAAGGCTCAAAGGGACCTGGTACACCAGGCCTTTCAAGGGCAGGTTCTTCATCACCAGGAGCAACTAAAGCCGGATCTCAGTCAAAAGCAGTTTCCAAGTCCCTTTGTCCAGTTTGTAACACCACAGAACTTAATTTGCACACCAAGGAACCACCTAATCATAAAACCTGTACGCAGTGTAAAACAGAAGTGTGCAGCCTGTGTGGCTTCAGCCCTCCAGACTCTGATGTAAGTAGTGGCTTTGCATTTTGCTTGTGTGTTGTTTCGTCTGTACCTTTTCATGGCAATGCTTTGTTTAATTTAAATGTGAATGTACTGTATGTCTTTAAAGTATATGTTATAGTGCATGACCTTTTGTTATTAATTTTACAGGGTTCTTTTGGATCGCCTCTTTCTGAATCTTTAATGCATTTATATTTTAGATTTACTATTACATACTGCATATATAATCAAGTTATTATACAACATTTGAAACACATTTCTCAGGATGTCTTAAATTAAGATAAAATTTACAAGGAATTCATCTTCTTTGGCATGGTGAAAATGAATTTCGAATAACTGTAAGTTAAGTTATTTTCTCATGTTAAGTCTTTTCTTTGTGTGCCTTGTGTATCTTTTCCTTTCTTTTTTTTTTGTTATAGGGCCGTGAGTGGCTTTGTCTTACCTGCCAGATACAGAGAGCTCAAGGAACTACTGAACCACCGGGACCTGCCATGAAAAAGCCCACACCAAACAAAACTTCTGTTTCTGAGAAGCAGACACCATCTCCTGCCGCCCCTGTCAAAAAAGAGATGTCAACACCAGGTTCACCACAGAGAATGCAGTCTACAGTAGCCAAAGTGCCACCCAAGGGTGAAGCTGCTAAAGGGCCAGAAATGCAAAGACAGGCCATCCCAGCTTCTGCTCAGAAAATGACACCTGAGGCCCAGAGAACATTAGGGCCTCAAAAACCAGATCAGACTAGTCAGACAGGACGCAAGCAAAGTGGTGCCACACCTGCTCCCCAGCAGGAGTCAGGAGGTCTGTTTGGCTTTGGTGGTGCTAAAACTGAAGCTGCAAAGCCTGAAGAGTCAGTGACAGGAAAGATGTTTGGTTTTGGTTCCTCCATTTTCAGTTCTGCATCTACTTTAATAGCTTCAGCTGTTCAGGATGAGTCTAAAACCACGCCACCAGTTTCTCCTAAAATGCAGGGTACAAAAGAGACCAAACCGCCTGCTTCGCAAAAATCGGTGCAAGACAAGAAACAAGACCAGCCCCAGCAGGTACAGGGTCATCCAGCAGCATCCAGACAGACCAAAGGTGACAAGGCCCCATTGGAGACTCCAAAGGCAGCAGAGGCTTCCCACGATATTCCAAAACCAAGTAAATCAACTTGTCCTATCTGTAAGATGGGGCTTAACATGGGCTCGAAGGACCCCCCGAACTACAACACCTGCACTGATTGCAAAAGTACTGTATGCAATCAATGTGGATTTAATCCTATGCCTAATGTTAAAGAGGTAAGACGTGATTAAAGGGACTGAGCTCATGTACATTTAATGTAATTGTTTGGGGTGAAATCTCAAATACATAACTAATTTGCATTAATAGACATGGTCAAATTCATTTTTTTAAGACAGTGTAGTATCTGTCTTTGTTTTTTGTGAAGACTTTTTGTGAAGTTTTATACAATATCCTACTCACAGTGAATCTTGTCCAAAGGTGTGAGAAGGCTATGTGTCAGACCCACTGGCCAGACCTGGCAGACAAGAACTACACTCACATACAAAAGAAACTCCACTACACATTTTTGGTGTCACAGTCTTTCCTTAGTCTTTCTTTAGTCTTACATCTCCTCAATCATAAGAAATATTGCAGTTATTGGAGTTTCAGTGTCTTGTTTTTATTAGGAAAAACATTACCTTTTTATTATTATTGCACAATTCTGGTCAGCGGTTTAATAACTTAATATTGACTGTCACATTATGTTTAATCAATTGCTGAAACTGAAGAGACTTCTTTTACAAGCTCTATGTAAAACATACACATATGCAGCATGTACACATACCTCATGGGGATTGTCTTGTAGGGAATACTGTACAAAGGATAAATGGACTAAATGTATTCCAGGTTATCTGAAGCACAAGGGACTTGACACTTAACTCTTTAATTCAATGCATAGTTTATGGACTACCTTGCCAAGGACAGTCCAAGGCTACTTGATCTTATGATACTGCTTAAACTAATGGCTGAAGCCCTGGTGCACCAATATCAGGATAGAGACATCCTTTAGCAAACCACCCCTGAGTTTTTATTTTTGTCTGTTTTTAAAAATATGTAATATGGAATGAATGTTAACACATTTAATGACATGCAATTTTCTGAGAAACACTGGTAAAAACTGGATGTTAACAAAAACACAAAGACTATGCTGGGTAGCATGTTTATCACATAATACAGAGTATAAAAATTGCATATACAGTATCTGTCCCAGCATTTACTTCTACTGCATGATGTGTGTGTGTGTGTGTGTGTGTGTGTGTGTGAGTATGTGCCTCTGCTCATAATCCATCTACTCGACTCCTAGCATTGCATTTAGAGCCTTCATTATGATTTGTTATTAAAACATGTATGTGATTTTTTTAAGGGAAAGGAGTGGCTTTGTCTAAACTGCCAAGTGAAACGAGCGGCTGGTGGAATTGAACCTCAGACTACTCGGTCACAGCCAGCACAACAAAAGACTTCTGCACCAGGCTCTCCTCAGCGGAAGGTATCTACACCAGCAGCACAACCAGCCAAGGCTGAAGCTGCTAAAGCTCCTGGTCAGAGAACACCCCAGGAGAGCCAGAAGACAGGTCCTCAGAAACAACCAGACCAGACAAGCCAAACTGCTCAAAAGCAGGGAAGTGTCCCTGCAGCTACACAGCAAGAGTCAGCAGGGTTTTTAGGTTTTGGTGGTTCTAAAAGTCATACTGTAACTGCAAAGCCTGTGGAGTCAGTGACTGGAAAGATGTTTGGTTTTGGTTCCTCCATCTTCAGTTCTGCTTCCACTTTGATTACCTCAGCTGTCCAAGATGAGCCCAAAACAACACCACCAGTTTCTCCCAAAATACTTGCTTCAAAGGATACTAAATCACCCACTGCCAAGAAACCAGAGCAAGAGAAAAAAACAGAACTACCCCAGCAGACCAAGGGTCCTCCATCACTACCAAAAGGGGACAAAGATCTTTCAGCTTCCCCAGTCATTTCCAAAGCAGGCCAATCTACCTGTCCTCTTTGTAAACTGGAACTCAATGTGGGCTCTAAAGATCCTCCAAACTACAACACCTGTACAGAGTGCAAAAACACCATCTGTAACCAATGTGGATTTAATCCCATGCCAAACGTTAAGGAGGTAAGATAATTATAGCTCTGTAGAAAAAGTTATTGGAACAATTACTTTTACATTATGTAATCACTTAATTATGTATTGTTATTTGTTATTTGTAAAAAAAAATACTCTATATATTCCATTTCAAAGTACAACAACATTGATTAAAATGTTACCTATTAACTGTTTTTTCTTAAATAGGTGAAAGAGTGGTTATGTCTCAACTGCCAGATGCAGAGAGCACTGGGAGTGTCTGAACCTCCGGGAACTCCCATGATGAAACTTCAGGCCTCACCAAATAAAGTCACTGCATCTGCCAATGCCCTTAAGAAGGAAAGCCCCTCATTGGATAAACCTCAAAAGACACACAGTCCAACACCGGTGGAATCTAAAATAAAGGACAACTCTACACCAGGCTCTCCTCAGATGAAACCATCAACACCAGTGCAGCTGGCAAAAACTGAAGTTGTGAAAGGACCAGAAAGTCAGAATCAGGTCAAGCCGGTTCCTGGTCAGAAAACTTCACAGGAGGGCCAGAAGACAGATCCTAAGAAACCACCAGACCAGACAAGTCAAGCTGGATGTAAACAGAGTAATACTACCTCAACTACACAACCTAATGCCACAAACGCTTCTGAATCACTGGGTGGGAAAATGTTTGGCTTTGGTTCCTCCATCTTTAGTTCTGCATCCACTTTAATAAACACAGCTGTCAGAGATGATTCCAAAACAACACCACCAGTCTCTCCACAGATGCCTGCCGCTAAGGTGACCAAATCACCTCTTTCTCAGAAACAGGAGCAGGAGAAGAAACTGGAGCAAGTCAAACAGCTCAAGAGCTCCCCATTGCTTCAAGACAAAGTAGGAAAAACTCCATCAGACCCTGTAAAGGATGTAGCTTCCAAGGCAGGCCAGTCTACGTGTCCACTCTGTAAGGTGGAACTTAACATTGACTCCAAGGAACCTCCCAACTACAACAAATGCACCGAATGCAAGACCACTGTCTGTAACCAATGTGGATTCAATCCAATGCCAAATGTGTCAGAGGTAATGAAAACAAACCTAACAAAATTCCCCAATTCAAATTGCAGTAACAATAAAATACACTATTATGAGGATCAGCATACTATATGACAGCCCATAATTGGATAGAAACACACCAGTACATATTATGGCATGGTGAAGTGATTGCATATAAGTGTTGTAAATAATTATATTAATTAATAATAATTAATAATTAATGTATTCATTGTGTGATTCGACATATGTTCTTTTTACAGGTAAAAGAGTGGTTATGCCTGAACTGTCAGATGCAGAGAGCCCTCAGTGCACCTGAACTTACAGTACCTCCTGTGAAACCTCACAAAGCAGCTGACAAAATGTCTCCATCTGCTGCACATGAAGTGGAAACTGCAAAGAAGGAATTATCAAAATCTGATGCTCCACTAAAGATGGATACTTCACTGTCTGGTACACTTCAAAGGAAGGGCAGTTCAACACCAGGCTCTCCTCAGAAGACACATCCTGTAGCAGCATCACAGGCATCTAGGGCTTCTAAAGGACCAGAAGGGGATACACAGGGTAGCTCAACTCCTGGTCAGAAACCTCAGGATATAGCTGGAGCAGGTTCTCAGAAACCAACTCAGCAGGCAAATCAGCCTAGACTGGAACAGAGTAAGGTCACCCCACATACGCAGCAGGAGTCAGGAAAACTGTTTGGCTTGAGTGGTCCCAAAACAGGGCCTGATACTTCAAAAACAACGGAGTCTGTGACTGGGAAAATGTTTGGTTTTGGTTCCTCTATTTTCAGCTCAGCATCAACTTTGATATCATCAGCTGTACAGGAAGAGTCACGAACAACACCACCAGGCTCTCGTAAGATGTCTGCACCGGCACAAGTATCTCCCAAGATGTCTGTTCCACCCAAAATTTCTCCTAAAAGTACACCTACTGTTTCTCCCAAAATGTCACCAGCAAGAGAGCCCAAAACTCTTGATCAAAAGTCAGCACAGGAGAAGAAACCAGAGGAATCCCAGCAGGGCATAAAGAATAAAACTTCATCAGAGGCAGGCCAGTCCACCTGTCCACTGTGTAAGGTCACACTTAACATTGGCTCCAAGGATCCTCCAAACTACAACATCTGTACTGAGTGCAAGACCACTGTCTGTACCCAATGTGGATTTAACCCAATGCCTATAGGAGAGGTAAGTGAACTAATGCATAAACTAATCTATTGCAAAAACAATATTTCTGTATGCTTTATGTATTAACAATATATTTGGATAGCTTTTATTTGTTCATTGATCTATGATCTGTGACTTTTTATAATATTCTATTTACTTATTGACCTGTGGTGCAGTTTTGAAGTCTATTCCTCTAAATACTTACATTTTTGTGAATTGCTCTAATTCTCATTTTTAGGTAAAAGAGTGGCTATGTCTTACCTGTCAAATGAAAAGAGCAGTTAGAGCATCTGAGTCCCCAGGGCCTGGATCAATAAAGCCTCATACATCGCCCAGTAAAGTTCCTTCACCTGCTGCTGTCCAGTTAAAAGATTCTTCAAAAGACCTTAAAGCACCTCAAAAGAAAGACAGTGCAGGTCCTCTAGAACCGGTTTCACCACAGAGGAAACAGTCTACACCATCAGTGCAGTCAGACAAACCCGAAAATGCTACTGCATCACTGAAACAGGCCAGCCCAGCACCTGATCGTAAAACACCACAGGAAATACAGAAGACAGGTCCGAAGAAACCACCAGATCAGGCAAGCCAACCTGGACGTAAGCAGAGTAATGCTATCGCAGCTACACAGCAAGAGTCAGGCGGCTTCTTTGGCTTTGGTGGTGCTAAATCTCAACCTGATGCTACTAAGCCTGCAGAGTCAGTGACTGGGAAGATGTTTGGCTTTGGTTCGTCCATCTTCAGTTCTGCATCTACTTTGATAACATCTGTGCAGGACCAGCCCAAAACTACTCCACCAGTTTCTCCCAAGATGTCTCCTGCAAAAGAGATCAAGGCCCCTGGTGCCGAGACACTGGAGAAATCCAAGCAAACCAAGACACTTCCGTCTGCACAGGCCAAAATGGAAAAAAATCCATCAGAGCCTCTAAAGGCTGTGGCAGCCCAAGCAGCTGTTAAGCCAAGTCAGTCTACCTGTCCTCTCTGTAAGGTCGAACTCAACATGGGCTCTAAAGATCCACCTAACTACAATACCTGCACTGAATGCAACAATACTGTCTGCAACCAGTGTGGATTTAACCCCATGCCAAATGAAACAGTGGTAAGGGCATATTTTTATTACAATTTATTTTTTTGGCTGTCAGCTGACAGACTTTCAAGAGTTACATCACATTTACTAGTGTCTCTAGCTGAGCCTTATAGTGTTCAAATTGCTTTTCTTCATAATTCTGGGAACATTAAACAGAAATTCCTGATTGCCTTCTGTTAATGCATATCTAACAGCTGTTTAAATAGGACAGAAAAATACTTAATAACTTTATTATTTTTCTTTTTTTTTAGGTAAAGGAGTGGTTGTGTCTCACTTGCCAGATGCAGCGAGCCTTAGGAGTAACACAGCAACCAAGCGTAGTTTCTGCCAAATCTCAGATAATTGCAAAACCCCAAAAGACAGACATCATCAGCCCAGCTGAACCTGAAAAGAAGGAAGCATCAACACCACACTCACCTCATAGGAAACTGTCTGAAACACCTCAATCAGTTGTAGTTGATGCCACTAACAAACTCGAAGATCAGAAACAGACCAGGCCAGTTGAGCCTCAGAAGAGGCCACAGGAACCCCAGAAAACATCGGGTCCTAACAAAACACCAGACCAGACAAGCCAAACAGAAAGCAAGCAGAGCAATGCTTCAGGGACGCAACAAGAGTCAGGAGGATTCTTTGGTTTTGGTGGTGGTAAAACTAAACCTCCTGATGCAAAGCCTGCTGAGTCAGGGACTGGTAAAATGTTTGGCTTTGGTTCATCAATCTTCAGTTCTGCATCTACTTTAATAACTTCAGCTGTACAGGATAAGCCCAAAACAACACCACCAGTTTCTCCCAAAATGTCCCCAAAAGAGATCAAATCACCTGCTGTCCAGAAGAAAGAACAACAGAAGCAGCCAGAACCACCTCAGCAGACTAACACACCTCCATTGGTACATGCAAAAGTGGAAAAAGTTTCACCAGAGTCTCCAAATGCTGCAGCAGCCTCTAAAGCCCATGTCAAACCAGTCCAGTGCACCTGCCCTCTCTGTAATGTTGTCCTCAACATGGGGTCTAATGATCTTCCTAACTACAACACCTGCACTGAATGCAAGAACATTGTCTGTAACCAGTGTGGATTTAACTCTATGCCAAATGTGTCAGAGGTAAGTGAGATTTACTCATGTGTGTATTAATTATGCATATTTCATATAATATCTAAATATTTATGTGGTTTTATTTTATACTCAAAATATATAATTCCAGTTTAAACAATGATGATGTGGTGTACATAAAATTGAATTGTAGAAATAGATGCATACTGCCTTTAGCTGTTTTCTATTATAATGTGACTGCACAATCCCTTTACTGTTTTCACAGACATGCTAAAAAGTATGATTTTCCCCACAGATGCAAAAGTGGTTGTGTCTGACATGTCAGATGCAAAGAGCTCTCACAGCAACTGAATCGGTAGAACCTCCACTGACGAAACCTCAAGCATCACCCAACAAAGTGTCTACTGCTGCCAGTGAAAAGAAAGACATTGTTTCCAGAGAAAATGCAGAAGTACCAGACAAAAAACAGGGGGTCAGTGTAAAACCAGGTGTACCACTGCCTGCAAAAGAGACCCCAGGCACTATTTCAGGACCAAAAGCAGAGGAGAAAACTGGCTCAGCACCTACCAAGGAGACTCCAATCTCCACTGTTCCCCCCATCAAAGAGACAATAACAGTCTCAGACCTCAATAAACCACTGCATAGTCAAGCTCCTCCTGCCAACACAGATATAAGGAAAAAAGACATCACTCCATCAATTTCCCCTGCAAATGAGGAAATATCAGAAAAGATAGAGGAGAAAGTTGAAAAAGTTCCAAAATCATCTGATCCACCAGTCAAATCCACTGATGAAGTACATCCCCAACAAGCCCTAAAGAAAGATTCAAATCTTGTTGAACAATCAGTTGCTAAATCTGCTTCTCCAACAGTGAATCCAACATATCAAGAATCAGGAATTTTCCCCAGTTTTGGTAGTCCTAAATCTCAGCATGCTGCCTCAAAAACAACAGAAGCAGTAACTGGGAAGATGTTGGGATTTGGTTCATCCCTCTTCAGCTCAGCATCCTCCTTGATAACATCTGCAGTTCGAGAGGAGCCCCGCACAACACCACCAAGTTCCCGCAAAATGTCTGCCCCAGCACAGGTCTCTGAGAAGACCCCAGCATTGCAGGCTTCTCCAAAGGCCAGTCCCCCAGTGTCTCCGAGGATTACTTCAGCAACAGAGGTCAAAGTGCCTGCTGATCAGAAACCACATCTTGAAAAGATACTAGATCAACCACAGCATACCACAGCTCCTTTATCAGAACCTGTAAAACCAGAATCTTCCCAAACAATCAGACAGTCTACTTGTCTACTCTGTAAGGCAGAACTTAACATAGGCTCTAAAGATTCTCCCAACTACAACACCTGCACAGAATGCAAAACTACTGTCTGCAACAAATGTGGATTTAGTCCTCTGCCAAATCTAACAGAGGTAATTAAATTACTAAATTGTGAACTTTATGTGAAATTAAGTTTGTCATTCAGAACATATCATTCACCAGACAATTTTATACATTAGATATTGAGTGACATATTTCTTTTTTTGACTGGATGTTTTTAATAGAAAATATTACAAAACTGGTTAATTGTAAATGCATTTTATGTTTCCCTGCCTATTTAATTGTTTTGGATTTTTTTTCCACTAAACTTTGTTGTTACTTCCAGTTAAACATATTGGGGCCCACTATATCAATGTCATGATTTTTAGGATTCATTGTTAATAAATGCAAAGAATGTGTTGATTTTGTCTTGTGTTTGTTTTTCAGGTGAAGGAATGGCTTTGTCTTAACTGCCAGATGCAGAGAGCACTTGGAGCCTCTGAACCTCCAGGTCTTCCCATGATAAAACCTCAACCGTCACCAAGCAAAGAGGTCCCTGCCACCACACAGAAGACAGAGGTCCTAATGCCAGTTTCTCAGGAAGATATCCCTAAACCAGTCACACTCACAAATGAACTTGTTAATGTTGCCACAGCCAAAGAAACTGAATCCCTAGCCCTTGATGAACCTGCAAAGAAAGTGAGTCCAAGAGCGGATTCATTGCCTGACAAAACTCTTCAATCCACTATGACAAAAGATAATGCTTCACTAGCTCCACAAAAGCCTTCCTTAGAGACTCCCAAAACGCAACCTGGTCCACTGCAACAACAGCCTCCAAAAACTTCTACGACCGGGTCTACTCTTCCACCAGATCCAGAGGCAGGTAAGCCACCTCCAGAACAACCTGCAGAGCAGCCTCCAAAAACTGTGACTTCTGTTGTTAAGACAGCTGCCTCACCAGATCAACAGGCAGAAAAGCCACTGCCACAGCAGCCTTCAAAAACTGTGACCTCTGTTGCAAAGTCTGGTACTCCACCAGATCAACAAGCAGACAAACCACTCCCACAGCAGCCTCAAAAAACGGTGACCTCTATCACAAAGCCTGCTCCCCCACCAGATCAACAAGCAGACAAACCACTCCCACAGCAGCCTCAAAAAACGGTGACCTCTATCACAAAATCTGCTCCCCCACCAGATCAACAAGCAGACAAAACACTCCCACAGCAGCCTCAAAAAACTGTGACCTCTATCACAAAGTCTGCTCCCCCACCAGATCAAGAAGTTGGAAAGTTACTTCCACAACAGCCACAAAATGCTGTGACTTCTACTGCAAAGTCTGCTCCTCCACAGCCTTCAAAAGCTGGAGGCACTCCTCCAGCCAAAGCTGTACCATCACCAGCTGTAAAACAGGAGTCGGGTGGCTTCTTTGGATTTGGTGGTCCTAAAGTACAGCCCAGTACAACAGTGTCTACAGAGTCAGTGACTGGAAAGATGTTTGGCTTTGGGTCATCTTTCTTAAGCTCTGCATCTAATTTGATTACCTCAGCTGTCCAGGATGAACCTAAAACTACACCACCAACTCCACGTAAGATGTCCACAACAGCCCATGTATCTCCTAAAACTACACCACCAGCCTCTCCTAAAACCTTACCTGCAAAGGACACCAAGCCACCTGCTGTCCAGAAAACTGAGAATAAGAAACCAGATAAACCACAACAGGAAAAGACTCCTTCAACAGTGAAAACCAAAGTGGATAATGCTCCATCAGAGCCCACCAAGGTACCAACAGACAACCAAGGTGTACCAAAAGCAGATCATTCCATCTGTCCACTCTGTAAGGTTGACCTCAACATGGGCTCCAAAGATCCTCCCAACTTCAACACTTGCACAGAATGCAAGAATACTGTCTGCAACCAATGTGGATTTAATCCAGTGCCAAATATGGCTGAGGTAAATTTGCCCTTCCTTTTTTTTAAATAATTTGACAAATTATTTTATATGTAGTATTTTTCATTTATTTAATTTAGCATGAAACAGGTTTGTTTGTTGGTAGTGGCAATTCATGATATGAAATCACATTTTGATATTGTTTATGATCAATGGGTATAACGTTTGAATACATTATTAGTGTTGATTCACCAAGTTTATTTTTGGTGTATATTATGTTAAAATATACTGCTATAATGTATAAAATAGTTTTGGTCTTTGCCTTTGAAAAATAAATCCCTCACATACATTGATTTACTAACTTCAAGATTTATATGGCAAATGTTTTCAGTCTAAATGCAGACCAAAATAATTAAGAATCACAGATTTAATTTTTACAGTAAGCATAATCATAGTTTGTTTAAATGAATGATCTGTTACTTAATATATTTGACATGTGGATGCTTGAAGTTGAGTATCATCAAAATCTTCAGTTAAAAAATCACTTTTGTCTTGTGAAATATATTTGTATGTATTATATTTTTTTCAACAAGATAATGTGTTGTTGTTTTTTTTTATCAGCAATGATTTATATATTTCATGGCATTTTTTCAGGTAAAGGAATGGCTCTGTCTGAACTGCCAGATGCAGCGAGCCTTAGGAACGTCAGAGCCCACTGAACATCCTGTAGTGAAACCGCAGCCCTCTCCAAACAAGGTTTTTACACCTTCAGGCTCTGAACAGAAGCGTGTGCTGACATTGATTCAGAAAGAGAAGTCTATAGAACCAACAGATGTCAAAAAAGAGGTCACTCAAACAATTCTAGACCAAAAGGAAACCCCCAAAGTTGAGGCTCCAGAGCCAATTAAGGTCCAGAGGATGGAGACACCACGGCGAGGTTCTACACAAAAGACACCAGGACAGGATGTGGATGGTGAGCAGAAGCCTGTTGAAAAAGCCCCACAAGCACAGCCTGAAGTCAAGACAGGTCTTCCAAAACAAGAGGCTGGAAAAACACCACAACAGCAATTAAAATCTGTTACAACTCCTGCCAAAACTGCACCACCACCAGCTCTGCCTGCGAAACAGGAGACAGGAAAACCACCACAGCAGCCCTCAAAATCTGTAACCCCCCCTGCAAAATCTGTGCCACCACCAACTCAGCCTCCAAAACAGGAGTCAGGAGGCTTCTTTGGCTTTGGTGGTCCTAAAACACAACCTGCTGCAAAGGCAGCTGAGTCAGTGGGTGGGAAGATGTTTGGTTTTGGTTCCTCTATCTTCAGCTCTGCATCCACATTGATAACCTCAGCTGTTCAGGAGGGACCCAAAACTACACCGCCAACTGTACGCAAGATGTCCACCTCAGCTCACATCTCTCCTAAAACTACACCTCCAGTTTCTCCTAAGATGTCCCCTGCAAAGGAAGCCAAATTACCTGCTGCACAGAAATCAGAGCCACCTCCACAGACCAAGCCCGCTCCATCGGCTCAGGCCAAAGAGGAAAAAGCTCCAACAGAGCCTAAAAAAATTACAGAAGTGACCCAAGTTACTCAAGCAGCTGTTCTATCGACCTGTCCACTCTGTAAAGCTGAACTCAACGTGGGATCCAAAGATCCTCCCAACTACAACACTTGCACAGAATGCAAGAACACCGTCTGCAGTCTTTGTGGATTTAACCCCATGCCTCATACAGCAGCGGTAAGTAGAATACTTTTCATTTTATTCATATCATTTTAAGTTTTGCCTTGAAATGTTTTTTTACCTTGTGATTTATGTTTTCATGACAGTGGCAGTTATTATAACTTGCTGGTGTTATTTGTTGTTAGATTGTAATGTCTAATACTGAGTATAAAAATACTAATAGATGACTTCAGAGTCACAGAAACTGTAGATTTTAGTGCATGTGCACTTGCACACTTCAATAACATACAAATAATTGATATTACACAATTATTTCAAGAAAATTCCTCATTAAGAGCTTAAGGATTCATAACGTCTGATGTCTAAAATTCTCCATGCCGCTTTTGTTACCACTAATATAATTTCCACTTTGTTCAAAGCAAGCTTTGCTTTTCTGTCATAAGTAAAGCATAGCATAATTCTGTATATTATGAATAACTGCCTTTTGTTCTGTGCAACATAACAGTACATGTCAGAGTTTTTCTTTGTTTGCCATTCAACAAGCAATGCCACATGAAATAATGGTTCATGAAATATTTTAATGACTCTACTGATTGGAGACCACTGTTTATTGTAATCATATTAATGTAGTTGTTATGGTTACCTATTGTTTCGTCTTGTGTACTCACCTTTTTTGCATTGAAATGTGCAAGCAGTGGAATATTCTGTGGTTTAAAGGGTTGGAAACACTGGAAGATTGGCTGCTGTGCAGCCTTCATTTCTGAGGAAAATGATACACATGATAGGTTGAATTTTACTTAGTTGTTGATAAAGGATATTATTATAAGTGTGGAATAATAGATGAAGTTGCCACACCAGAGAAAATACATTGAGAGAGTTGCTTTCTTTTTCCTGTGACTTTGCTGTCTCTGACTTTTTTGTCTGTCTGTAGTCAATTAATGTAAACTATTTGAATTATTGACCTACTTTTAGTGGTCTTAAAACAAAATCATAATATACTAACATGCAAGCTACATGGTGGCTGCTATCCCTTCACTAGAGTGGCCCATGTTATTACATAACGGGAGTGCTTCAGCTGACCAGGAGCACTGAAAATGTAATAAAGTGATTGAGCGTTGTGCAACAGCATTAGTGAGATGGGATCTGCTGCCATGGCAGACCAGGGACTAGGGAATCTCCAGCCCCCGTGAGGGATCTGAGATGGCAAAGCCCTTTGATATGCCAATAAGCAGAGGTGAAATGGATTAAGTCCAACACAACACGGCACAGTACATTAGAGCAGCAGACATTTCCTTTCAGGCCATCTGCTCTCTCACAGATCAGTGGCTCCACGTAATGCAGCAATTTCAACTTAGTTTTAAGTCGGTGGCAATAGTACGTATGGCCCTTGCTTTGTGACGTTTCACCGCAGGTTATTGTTGAATGCAAGGCTGTTTACCTTTGCCTTTCATATCCTATACATAGGTACAGTAATTTTCTCTGTGAACAGATCAAACTTACCTGTGGGATTGGTCTGTTTTTAACAGTTAATTCCATGAATAATTTGTTGATGGGTTCTTCAGACTCAGAAGTGTTTTGGTGAAAATGTTTAAGGGTTTTTATTTCTCACTCCTTGTTATTTAAATGTTTAGTTCAAAGGAGCTTAAATGATACTACTGCAAGTAAATTTAAATTTGGGTACAATTCAATAATGTGCAATGTCAGTTTTGTTGGGAGTTTCAAAGCTAATTTTTAATGCTAATATTTTTAGATAAGATCCTATTAAATGGAGTAACCTTACATCTAAAAATACATGATGGACACATTTATTCAATATTAAATATCAAATTATTGCTTCTTATTGAAGACAGTATTCCTGTCTGACAGTTGTTTGAATGTGAATAGGGACAATGTTCTGGCATTCTACTGACTCAGTAAACAACACAGCTCATCTCTAAAATGTCTGAATGAGTGAATGTTAGCTATATTTTTTCTCTTTTCTTTATTTCTGCTTGCAATGTGGTGACCTGATAATAGATGAATAAAACTAAAAGAGAGGTGCCATCTCATGTTTTTTGCCGACACCAGCGAGGAGAAGAGTCTAAGGATAGAGGTTGGGTGGGGGAAGGGACAAGCATGGATGATTGCTGCTGTGTCTAAAGCATAGATTCAATCCTCTGAATATCCAAGCCAAACAGATAGGAAAATCCACCATGCATATGTCTGTCAACCTTCTTTTCAAACCTGCCTGTTTCCCTTCTCCATCATGAATGTGTGTGGTGTTTAAGTAGAAGGGCAGAAATGCCTTTTAGAATATAAAAAGGTCTGCCAAGCTTCGAAAGAAGAGGAGGGCTTTAGGCAAAGTGAGTGATAGCGGAAAGTCTATCCATTTTTCCTTTTGCTTATTCTGCTTCAGCTGATGCCATCAAAAGCCTGGTAGTGACTGTTGTCTGATAAGTAGGACACACGTGTGTCATGCTTTGCCAGCTAAGGCTTTGTGAGTGACAGACGAAACAGTGTGAATGGTAGTTCCTCTGTAATTTGTTGTAAATGTAAATGTTTTCATGTGGCTATATTTTTGGCTTAAAATAGTTTTTGTTTAGGTCAGTACAAAGCAGTCTTCACTTTATATTTTGTCTTAATATATGAAATTATTATAACATCTATAGAAACTGCACTTCCCAATCAAAGATAAAAGCAACGCGCTAACATTTTGTAAAACTTGAGCTTGAGCCCCATGAGAGACGAATTCATGATGTACCGGCCAAGAGGAGAGTAACCTTAAACCAACTATGTAATGATTTTGAACTCTATTCATCACCCCCAAGTTTATGTGCAAGATGATTCCTGCTGTAAGCTAAACAACTAACAACTCGCTCCAATAGCCCCTTGATGGAGGAGAAGACACCCCCTGGTGCACCTAGTGACAGGGTTAAAAATAGTCACGCAGAGGAGAGACCAAGCACAGCCTACCTACTCCTTTTTCACAGTCTCTTTTGCAAAGGTGCAATGAGGCTAGCAGTGCTAAAATTGAGCTGGTTCATGCTGAAGATGTATTGCCTTATTAAAACATTGTTGGAATAGTCCTATGTCAGTGTGGAATATGAACTCATTCTTGCATTTATTTTGTATTTAGTAGAGATTATGGTATTTCTCAATCTTGGTGGTTTTTAAGGACAGAGCGTGTTGGATGTTTCATGACATTTCGACGACTGTGATGCTTATCCCTCAAGCTTCCCTGATCTCCCTACACGAGAGAAAAATGATTTGTGTTACTCTTTTAATATATGCTTTCACAAGAGAAGCAATAGGACCTTCCCTAGGAGATTCAGCTTTGTTATTTTACCTTCGAGTGTCTTTGCTTTCGATTTATGCCACACCCTCTCATTGCTTTTTGTACCCAAATATTCTCCCCATTGCAGGCTGTCATCAAGGAGAAGTTTGCTGATGCACCATTTGTCTGATTGGAAAAAGCAGGGGGTGTATTTCCTTGTCTTCAGAATGAAGCACTCTGCTTATTACACATTAGTAGGTCAACAGTCTCTATTATCAGAGGGCTGGATTCATGAGGAGTTTTGCTCTGTGGGGGCTGCTGAAAGCCAAGTATATTAGCCAGCCACGGCTTGTGCCAAAGGCGTCTGCCATAAAATCAATAAGAAACTTACCAGCTCAAGTATCATCAGCAGGAAAGCACTAAACAGAGGCTGAGAAATAGTGACATAGTCCACAACCCAAAGGCCATGCTTTCAGCCTACCTATCATAAAATGTAAATTTTAGTACCACTCGGACACCCAGTGACTTATAAGAGGATGTCAGTTTGTACAAATAATACAAAAGTGCTGAATTGATTTATTAGTGTGGAATGCAAAAGGGGGAGAGGGAGGGGGACTCTGTTTAGAAGCAGTTTGATAGATGTTTGTGCATTTGAATTTTGCATTTGATTTACAGTGTTTTTGTTGAGCCACACACCTTTTGTAGTCAATGCTGATAGTGAACAGGATTTATTCCCCTTGTCATTTCTTCATGATGCATGGTGGAATGAGCCACATGTGTATGTACAGTAGGTTTTGAATACAAATAAATGGGTATTTTCAATAAAGTGTGAAATATTCAGGTATCTTGAAAAGTCAAAGTTTGAATGTGATATTTGCTGCACTGTGTTAATTGATTCTTTTCTTAAGGCATTTCAGAAATGCAGAATGTCTCTTGCTGTTAATAAAGTCAGCTGGGCAGTTCTTGATAAAGTTCTGCAGATCTAGCCTAATGCAGCAGGCCTGTGTGTCAAGAGCATAGTTTCCTGAGTGCTGTCATTGTGAAGGTCTGGTAATCCAGCACACAGGCTAATCGTGGGAAGCAGCCTCTCCCACAGCTCTCTGCTTGGGGCTCCTGCTCTTTACTCATAAAACAGATTTAATTAGACAAAAGGATGATGGCGACTTTCCAAACCCTGTGGCTCTGATGCATGGCACTGAGACTGTGTGGCTGTGAGGCAATGACTGGCACTGGAGGGGAATGTGATAGGATTAGGGTTTTTTGTTGAGTGAGATGGGTTTTTTTTGCAGTCTCATTTAGAATTAGCAGGTTAAATTAGTTATCAGTTGCAAGGTTGGTGCAATGTTGATGAGTAAATGTTTATGTTGGAATATAATATACAATGAAAAAGTACACGCCTTCATCTGTATACTTCTTAAATTGCTCTGTCCATCTATTCTTCACCCGTGTTGATAAAGGTCAGTTACCATGCTGACACTTAGACCTGTGTGTTAGCAAAACCTGGAGAGGTGTGGGGACAAGGCAATATATAGAAGGCAGAATATAGTCGACCAGCAGAAAGATTGAAGAATGCACAGCCAGAACTCAGCCATCTGCTAAAAACTACTGTTTGATCTTTCTCTATCAGTCTTTCCTGATAGCTCCTTTCAAGTTTGTCCTGTTAGAGAGGCAGAAGTCAAATGAGGAATCAGCCACAGTGTCAGATTTTAATGAGTTATGCAAATGTGTTTCCTTACAACCAGTCTATTGTTAAGATGTGTCAGTTATCTTCAGTGGCTGAAAATGTCTTTAGATTACCCAGGTTTTCATAAAGTAAGTGCAATGACACACCTGGCTGATTGAGCCACATATGTTAAGAATGAGAAAATCAATTGTATTTATGTAATTTTACACATCAGTCTCTCTGGTTGAAATTAATCTGATTATACATATACTTCTATCCAAGATGGAACAATGAGTTGTAAATCTTTTGCTGTTTCATATTGTCATATTGTCACCCTTTGTGGTTCTCACAGCTCATGGTGTCATGTATGCAGAAAGAATTGGTCAAACATATACATATATTTTCCCCAGAAATAGTATTTATATATAGGAATAATTCAGTTAATTTCTACAGGGACAAAAATAGCATTGGTATAGTTTAGCTACTTCTGATAAAGCCATATATAATGATCAGAAACATAGGAAAGCTGGAGTTAGTGATTACTAATTTATCACTTGAATATCCTCAGTAGTTACATAGTTTTGATGATTAGCATATGTGTGCAACAAGAGCATGTTCTCTGTTAGCTATGATTACATCCTGTAAGAATGACAGAGGTGTGAATGGAAAGCAGAGGGGAATATCAGGTGTACATATTTCTGAATATAGTTATAGATACAATGCAACACAGGGTCATAAGTCTATGCAAAGACTTTAGCTTTCAGATTCTAAATTATGATTTTGTGTTTGTCCTCCTTCAGAGGGGAACATCTGTGAGACTGAGCTTGCTTGAGATCACTTGAGATTAAGGTTTCATTGGTTTACACGATTATCAGCATAATGCACTCTTGATGAGGCTTTAGTTACTGTTTGGAACAAATTGGATTATCATATTCCTGTCTGGACCACAACTATGTAAACAAAAGCATCTCATTATTATTCAAAATGGGTTCTGCATTTTCAGGGTATCTGTTTTTTAGTAAAGCAGAATTTTACACAAGTTAATTAACTGCCTTTATCAAGCAAAGATAAAATATAATATGTTCTTTTGTCAGAGAAAATATTTTACAGCAATGTAGTTCATGCTTTTCTTGCAGTGTTGGTGTACCTCATAGTCTCGGCAGAATATGAGTGTTTGTATTTTCAGACATGCTCTGTTTGCACTAGATTTATGCTAGCAGGATTCTATTCCAAAACATGTAATCTCTGTAAAGAAATGGGATATTTTGAAGTTGATCAACCATAATAATGACCCTTAGGAAGACAAAAAAGATCAAATAACTTTAAGTAATTATATTTTGCCAGTTTTTACCAGTAATATTTAAGTGTTCCCTCTCACCTTGTCTTTTTGTTCATGAGTATGATCACAGCATGTCTTGGCAATGTGATAATTTAGGCTTATTTATAGGGGTAACATGTGGCTTGTAATAGGAGAGCTAAGCTAGAGTATGACAGAGGGTAGATTACATCATTTGATTAAGCTTACCTCAGCACATGAGGCCATGAAATGTTATTTATTAATGTCACTGCATCCTAAACCAATGTGAATGTGACAGAAATGTATGTGTTTGGAGAGAGTATAGAGAGTAATACGTGTACTCAGTATAAATTATAAATTGTTTGAATATTTGAGGGAATGTGGCCAGAATTAGGATGAATTAAACGTGTATTGGTTCTAATACTTTATCTAGCAAGAAATTAAAAGTTAATGATGTTTCACAAACAGGATATGTGTGGAATGTAATCTCCTCCTCTGCCCTGTGTATCAGACCTGCTCTCTCTGGCTCTGCAGAGGCAGGCGCATTGCTGTGATTTGGTCTACAAGGCTGCTACAGACACACTGCCTTATCTGTTGACAGCTTATGCTTTCCACTCCTCCTTAACTGTTCATTAATGGAGCTTAGATGTGATAAGAAATCTGTCTTGTGGCTTGTGAAATGTGATTAGCTCTCTTGCAAGGTAAGCTTTTTTATTGCTGTCTTACAAGTATCGTATTTTTTTTCTGTGATAGCTTAGAGAATGTTAATATTAGGAATCCCTTGCTTGTATTGAAAATGCGCTTTAACGTTCATATATCTATGCAAATACTTTGGTTATTTGAACTCCAGCAAAGATAGTGTGTGGTGAAGACTGATTTATGATATTTTGAGCTTTATGGTATTACTCAGCATAAGAGACGGTGTTGTATTTTACAGTGTTTGTGTCTATAACAAGTAAAAGATGTTTTTCATGGTTAAAAATGTGAAAACTTGTTCATTCAGAGCAACACGTGGCAATACCTAATTTCCTTAGCACATATGACTTTATACAGTGACTTTAATTTAAACATTACACTCAAAGTTACAGTCTCAGATCTTAATCTGCCCCAAGACACATAACCTGTAACCTGCTTTTGTTAACAAATTCAAGAACGGGTATTTAAATAGGAGAACTAACTGTCAGTTTGAAATAATTTGCTGCATGTTTGTTTGCATCTATTGCCCTAAAACTAGTAGAACCAGTGGTATTTCACAGATTAAAGGCTTGTTTTCAGTAAATCCCTTTGTACGAAGAAGTTCTGAAAACTGGAGTTAATAACTGTGTTACAATCAAAACTGAAATTGCAGACCAGCCTTGTTCATTGTCAGGTTACTTTTCAAGGTTTACTTTAACTTTACCAGTTTTTACTACTGTATTTAGACTAAAATGATGATTCTGCCTCTGAAGTTGAGCTTCAGTCTTTCCACTCCCCTAACACTGTTGTAACACCAACACATCTGAATGTAATGTATCTGCACAGTACATACAATAAGTACACTGGACAGAATACTCTGTATTGGTTTAAATGTAATTAAATTCAATGAAATGTGGCTTCATAGAAATATCATACAACAATTATATTATGTGAACATTTTCATTGTATAAACAAAATAGCCTACATGTTGCCTTTGTTATTTTTGAAAAAGGAAAAAAAAACACAAATTCAGTCATAGTTGTTAACAAAAAATGGCTGCAGGGAGAACTAATCCACCCTTAACAAACACATACCAGAACATTATAGCTAAGACAATAATACCAAGATCTAGCATATACTGGTTATGGTGGTGGATATAGCGTCAGCAGCAAATGGCACCAACAAGTCTGTCAGCTTAATAATTGTGAAAAATAGCAAGTTACAAAGCCCACAGCTATGTTCTTAAACCACACAAATATGACTGTATGGCACTAATCACCTAATGAACCAACCACTAATGGTGAAGCTTGGATAAAGCAGCTAATGCTGCTCAAGTCAGCTATTAGACAATAAATCTTGCTTTTCTTTACCTTCAGGAAAACTCCCCCTTTTGAATTTTGATCTGAGGCCAATTGACAAAATGCTAATTTAGCATCCACTGAATATACTGTATACATGGAAGAACTTTAATTGCGTATGTTATAAACCACATACAGCGCAAAATATGTAATTGTGTCTGGGAAGGTTTTTTTATATTCATCTTGGTATAATTTGTTTCCTAATCATATGTTATTTGTTTGTTTGCTGCAGAAGGAATGGCTGTGTCTGAACTGCCAGACTCAAAGGGCATTGTTGGGACAGTTGGGAGACTCAGGAAAAATGCCCCAGCCTTCACCTGTGTCTGCCAAACCACAGAACCTGACTACACCTGCAACCAAAAAGACAGAACCCAAAACTTCTCCTACAAAGACAGAGCCAACATCTGCAGTCACAAAATCACATCCCACACCTGCTCCCATCGTGGCAGCACCAACAGTTCCATCCCCAGAAGCAAAGATGGAACCTATTACACCAGTCAAGAAGGAAACTTCAGCCACAGCAGCTTCTGCACAAATTGAGTTTGAGACCACAGTCATACCTACAAGAGCTAAGGTTGCAGCAGAAAAACAGCCTTTAGCAGCATCCACAGCAGAACCCATAATACCAACTATGGCTCCAGCGCAACAGACAGTAGTAACACCAATGGTTGAAGTACCTCAAACAGATTTCCCCAAGACTGTACCACTGGAAAACAAAGATGAGGCAGTGAAAACAGAATTTGGAGTGGCAGAATTTCCTAAACCAGAAGAGTCTCAACTTGACATTTCAAAGGTCAAAACTGAGGCAAGTGTAGCTGCAGCGTCTTCCCTCCCATTGACCGAGTCTACAGTTGTGCCAACCTCCCCCGCAGCTGCAAAAGAAGTTATAGCTGAATATGTTCCAAGACCTGAAACAAAGCCAGAATTTCCTGCTGCAGAGAGTGTTGTTAAGGAAGTACAGACTGCTGATCATATTGAACTAACAGAGTCATCAAAATCTTTGCAGCAAGTTGAAGTACAACCACCGTCACAAGAACCACTAGAGTTATTGGAAACAATCAAAGCCACTGACAACAAGGAAGTAGATAAAAAGTTAATTGAAAAGATTACTGACACCACCTCAACTCTTGACACACAATCCATCCAATCTACAAAGACCATCATCATGAAAGTAAGAATGAGTTTACTTGTTCAATTTAACATTATAAATTGTACAATGGAAAATAATGAGATATTATGGAAAAGAAATCTGTCATTACTGCCACAGTGGCTATGCATTCTTTAAACTGATTACTTAAAAGTTATAAACTTATGCTGATGGCAACTCACTCCAATGACAGATACTTTTTAGTTTTGACTGTCTGCCTTCATCTGCATGTCGATTATATTTCTTTCCCCTGGATTTGCTCTTCTTCTAAAAGCGTAATCAGCTGTAATCATTGATCTTTTGTTTGATCAAAGTAACAGAGACTGCAAAAAACAATGTACTACTTTACACAATAGGGATTTTTACATTGTAAAAAGTAAGTGTTTTGTCAACTGGTCTTCTTAAATTAAATAAAAAAACTCTAATGAATCAAATGATCATATATTAAGGTAGCCAACCCAGAAACTAATTTAAAAGTCGAAGTTTCTTTTCTTTTCTTTTTTTCACAGTGGAGTGTCACAGACACTAGGTTGCTAATACTGCAAAGTGCTTTCACGGGTGGCCCAAATGGTTATTCATCATTGCGGTAACTCAATCTGCAATAGATGGTCATTCAGCAAACATTTATTTGAATTAAAAACATTGAGATTATAGCTTTGAATTCCATTGTTGTCTCTAAGACATGTAGCCTTCTAATTCCTAGCTGTGTAATCGTCTTTTCTTTCAAGGATTATTTAAATATGTACATTGTATTTTTGTCTCAAATGCCTCAGTGCATTTGTATTGTAATGCAACATTCATTATTTGTTTATAATATGATAAAGCATAGTGATATAATATATACGCCTGTTTTAAAAAGATAAAGTAATTCTAATAGCATTATATTTAACTTGATTGACTGTTTTCTGTAATATGCTTACTATCCTTGCTTTACCCTTGACATAGCTAAATGATGCATCTCCCCACTGCAATAGACTAATTAATGATTTTTTTCTTTTTTTAGGGCCCAGATGAAACCCAAAATGAGCCAATTAAAGAAAGAAAGGCCTCCATGCCCAGTGGACAGATAAAACTGGAAAACACAGCTGTTCCCGTGGCAACTCCAAAGCCTGAATCCAAAGCAGAGGGGCATGATGAAGATCAACCCCATATTTTACCAATTGAATTGAAAGATGAACTGGTGATTAGTGATACAAGTAAGAATATAAACACAGATCCATCCATAATAGAGGTAAAGGAGGAGGTTAAAACTGAAAGAAGACGCCTAAGTTTCCAAGGAATGGATGAGAGTAGTGGAAGTGAGCTTTCACCTTCACCCTCCCCTAAAGCCCAAAGGAGAAGGCTTGAGGTGAGCAATGTTTCATCTAGCAGTGAGGACATCAAAACCGAAAGTGCTGACTCCTCTATGGAAGATGAGGAATTCATCCGCAAACAGATAATGGGCATGGGCGATGATGATGAAATGTCTCTTTCTGAGGATGGGGAAGATAAGAATACGGCAAATGAAGAGGTTGAGCTCGATAATGCTTCAGTGGCAGCCAAATCCCTGTCGGGAATCACAGATAATGAAGGCAGCCCAGCCAGTAAAAAAGTCCTCCTGAAAAGTGACACTGCAACTTCTCAAGATACTCCTGAAACAATGCCCAGAACTACTTTCAAGAAAGCTATTCCAGTTGTGAGACAGAGACAAAGCACAGATGAGGAAGTAGAGAGCATTACAGAATCCCTATCAAAAGGATCATCTAGTGTTCAAGCATCTAGCTTTACTCCAGGATCTTCACCTACGTCAGCCTCATCTTTGGAGGAAGACAGTGATAGCAGTCCTAGTCACAAGAAAGTCAGTGGGGACAAACAGCATCGCAAAGGTAAGCACAGGCAGCCAACCAAGCCTCTACCCATAATCGAAGACTCTTCTGAGGAAGAAAAGATGAGGGAGGAAGAAAAGCCCAGGAAAGACAAAGATGAACTTCGAGCCCAAGGGAAACAGCTTTCTCCAACTGAAGATGCTTCTTCCACAGAGGATCTGAGAGAAGTCACCATCGTGGATGAAACCAATAGAACATCTGGCTCTGAGTACTCTGCCAGTATAGAATCGGAATCAGAGGCTAGGAGAGCTGTACAAATAGGACGTAAGCCTTCACCAACAGTGATACCATATACTTCCTCTGACCCATTTATAGAGAAGGATACTTTGACAAAATCATTAAAGAGTGCTGAAGAGGCATACGAAGAAATTATTCAGAAGACAAAAGCTATTCCTGGTGAGAGTCCTCCTGATATTGAACCACTCTATGGAGGAATGGCAATAGAGGACTATCTTTATGAATCCTTAGTTGAGGAACCTGAAATTAAGATTAGTGAATATCAAGAGGAAAAACCCAACCAGGATACTGGCTCTGAACCTCTCAAAAAACTCAGGTCTCCAGAGGAGGTTTATGAGGAGATGATGCAGAAAAAGAGAGAACTCATGATGATAGAGCAAGAATTTCAACAGGCCCAGACTGCAATGGAATCTTCCTCAACAGGGACTCCAGTAACTGGGCCTCCCTCAGTTGCGGAGACATGTGTGGTGACCATACCCACGGAGGAGACATCCCTCCCTGAACAAACTGATATGCCTGTTACAGGTGCTGAAAATTCCACTGAAGTTCCAGCAAAGAAAAAGAAACGGCCAGCTCCACCACGGCCCTCTGAACCCCCTAAGCGCTCTGATGTGACTGTTGTACCCAGTACTCCCAGTGGATCTATTGGCTTTGTCAGGCCAATGGTTCCTCAGGATCCTGCACTCCGAAAGGCATTGTTTCCCATACCAGACCTCAAGATTACTCAGTGTTCATCTGGGGAGGAAGAGGATGACAGTCTTGCAGATGAATATGGTGTTGGTATTTCCTCTGACATTACGCCCAGTGATGACTCTGAGACTAAAGATGATCCATCCATAAGTCCACCTTTGTCTGAAACTGCTGAAATGGAGCCTATCTGTGTGGTCTGTGAAATTCCAGAGCCAAAGCCTATTCCAACTCCAATATCAGCCCCAGAACTAACCACTACACCTTCCCCCATATCACCAGTGTCACCTTCAACTTCACCAGCCAGTCCAGATTCCAGTTTGGCCTCTAATGCTACATCTTCATCATTATTCCAGGCTCAAACACCTCTTTCATCAGATTCAACTCCACTGTCTACACCAACACCTCCAGCTTCAATTGTATCCCAATCTTCTCCAGAGATCTCTCCACTATTTCCTTCCACAATTGCAGCAGTATCATCTATTGGAGGGTCAGTCTCAGGTTCCACTCCAAACTCAGTTATAGTTACAATCCCAGATGTGGTATCTGATCCATCTAAAGCTCAAACAGCTGCAGTAGTTCAAGTTAAAGCTCCTACATCTGAAGCCACAACTTCAGCCCAAGTGGAGATGTCTACTCCTATGCCTGTTGTGGTTCAAATGCCAGACTTGGTTTCATCACCATCTCAGGTGCCTGTTGAGGCTCCAGCTGTTATACAGGTCTCAGCACCAAGTCCAGCACCCATTGTTGTCTCAGCTCAACCTACAGCCCTTGTTGCACTTACACCTGCCACAAATTCCACTCCAGCTGTCCATGTTGACTCTGCTCCTGTCACTCTGGATTCATGCACTGGGCCAGTTGTAGTTCAGATGCCTGACCTCGTTTCAACTACATCTCCAGTCTCTGTACATACCCCACTAGCTGTCTCAGCAGTCTCAATGACTCCAGCTCAAGCCCAAGACAAAGTGGTCCCTGTACAACCAGCCATCCCATCTATGAGCCCAGTGGTAGCGCCAACCCATGTGCCTGCATCCGCTCCAGCATCAACTACTATAATCAAAAAGAAGGTTCCACCCCCTCCACCCCCTCGTTCTACTTCAGTATCATTACCTGAGGCTAATACAGACTTGCCACTTATAAAGACTGTTCAGCAGGTCACCCCTACAATAACCACTACCATAGCAACGGGAACAACAGTAGCAAGCCAGCCAATGCAGTCTGTAGCTGTGGATATACAGCCAAGAATGGAAGACATTCAACCAGATAGTGTGGCTGTGCCCCAGGTTGTGACCCCAACCAGACAAGGGCATGTAGTCATCATAGTGCCTAGTGTGGAAAACATATCTCTGCAAGGAAAAACCCCACAAGATATAGGCAGCACAGGGTCAGTACTCTGCACTGCTTCTTCTTCATCACAAAGTAGTCAGATTGCCACCTACCCCACTTCAGATATACCCAGCACAGACACAACCTCACTATCCACTAATGTGTCAGCTGTGCCAGTGACTTCAATTCCACCCCTCTCACCTAGACCTATGGCAGAGACCAAAGTTGTAGACACAGTAGAAATACATGTAGCAGATACATCTACACCACCTCCTACTACTTTACCAAAGCCAGCTGTTTATCCAAAGCCAGCAGTGTCCACTATAGTGACGACTGCTATGGCAACAGTCGCACAAGCTGTTACAACAACTGGCCCAAGTCAAACTGTCAAGCCTCCGCCACCCATACCACCTAAGCCTGTATCAATTCCAGCTGGACTGGTTTTCAGCCACAAGCCAGGGGAGAGTGTCAAGCCACCTCCTCCTCCAGTGGCCCCTAAAGCTGCAACACTGCCCAGGACTAAAGAACCTCCAAATGCTCTGTCACTTAGCCTGACACGACCTGTGGAATCTAAGTTGGGTGCAACATCTCCTAAGTCACCTTTGTCTCCTAGACATGCAAAATGTTTGCAAACCTATGTAGTGATAACCCTTCCATCTGAGCCTGGCTCACCAACAGAAAGCATAACAGTCCAGGCGCCTGTAAGACGAGGCTCCATCCCCTCCACAAAGGTGTCAGGGGTGAGGACTACACCTTTAGAGCAGAAAACATCTATTGAATCATTTTCAACACAGACTTCAGTTAGGAGAGCCTCTGTTCCCACTGTAAGGCATCCACCTCCAATACCTGTAGCTCCAATTGTGTCAGTAGAGCAAGTGATACCATTTGAAGTAGTGGCTGCTAAAGTGCAAGCTAGGGAAGAATCTGTGTCCTCTGTAGAGAAACCACCACCATTTGTAGGTGATGTCATTGCAGTGTCATCAGGTCAGGATACATGTATTCAGGCATATAGTGTACCTCCTCTAATTAAAAAACCATACATGCAACAACAGTCAATTACTCAGTCACTTCCACCATCCAAATCAATATCTGAGGTCATCACGATGCCCCCAGAGCCAAATGTTCTTGTTCAGCCACTAGCAATCCAAGCTACAGCAAGAGTGCAGCCCATACCACCTGTTGATCAGCACTCAAACACAGCCACAGAGGTCATAACAGTTCCAACAGATGTTTCAGCTGAAATTTTAGTTCCCCAGGCCCAAATTTTAACTTTACCTGTGCAGCCACAGCCTCCTTCAGAAAAGGTTGCTGAGGTACCATTAGGAAAGGTAGTTGCCCAAGATATACCGGCTGCAGTCTCATCAACTGTTTGTTATCCACAAATGGCAAGTCAAGTAGAAATGCCACATAAAGAACAGGGCATGCCTACTGAAGTAATTGTCACAGAAGCTGTTATGATAAGACCACCAATGCCAGGAGTGAGTCAGCAAATTCTTGTTCAAAAACAACCTGAAGTAGCTCAAGCAGTGACCCACTCTACAAAGCAAAAAATGCCTGGTTATGATAACACCCACGCAATTGCTCAATTCCCATTAGTACCACAAACTGTTCATCCTTTAGAAGTTTTGCCTTTTGTGGCTGATCAGCTCTCCACACAGCCTCTTATTATAGGTGATGCAATTACCCTCCCTACAAACTCTGAATTGCCTACAGAGGCTGTTACAACTCACCCTGCTGCTGGAATACCAGAAGTTGCAATGGTATCTCAAGTTGCTCATCCTCTATCTGTAGTAGCTGAGGCTATCCCTATGCCTGAAGAAGTTAAGTTAATGCCACTGTCTACAGTTGGTCAGATGATAGCTCCTACTGTCAGGGAAGTAATACCATCACCTCTTGGCATGAAAGCCCAACAAATAGCACTCCAACCAGAGGTACCTCATGTTACTTACATGCCACAAGTCTATGGAGCCATTACACCACCCATCATGTCACATTCAACACCACCTCTGGAGGTCACAGCAGTGCAGCCAGAACATGACACACCCACAGACATTATAACAAAGGATGCTGATCTAAGAAGAGCTTCAATACCATCAGTAGGAATGCAGCCTCAGATGGTATCTGAGATGCCAGTTGGAGTCATTGCAACACAGGAAACTACCAGCAGGAGAAGGACATCAGTGTCGTCAATAGTACAGCCATCATACACCACAAGTGAGATAATTACTTACCCTGCAGAATATGAAACTCCAACACAGGTGGTCACAACTGAGGCCTTTGCTTCTACCAGGAGAGAATCCATAACCATGCAGCAACCATTACCACTGGCACAGATAGTAAACATACCTGCTGAAAATGTTCCTATAGATGGTTATACTGCTCAAGTTCCCTACCGGACAGTATCTGCTCATTCAACAGAACAAAGACCGCAGGTGTTAAGTTATTCATCAGAGTATGACCACCCTCTGGAGATAATAACCAATGAGGCATACACAAGAAGATCATCAGTACCCACTGCACAGGACAATCCACAGGGTGTATCAGTGGCTCCAGTCACCATCACCAAAATTCAGCAAGAGTCTATTGAGAGCCAGGAGATTCGAGGACCAGAAAAAGTAGTCTCTAGTATGAGTCACATGTACTCTTCTTCAATTTCCACCTCAGGCCAGCCTCCTGAAAGCCTGCCAAGCCTGGTCACTCAGGTGGTCACCACTGAGGTCCAGAGGACTACTGTTTCTGTTGTTCATGAAAGACTTCCACAGGTCCCACCACCCAGTGTAGCAATTACTATACAACCAGACATAGCTAAAGTCCAACCTCTACCAAAACAAAATGGGAAGATAATCTACCCTGGTGATGTAATTGATTTACGTACCATGAAGGTTGGTGTAAAAATGACTGAACAGGGAATGGACCTGACACCACCTGAGTCATGTCGGCAGTCTTTTTCAAGTGATTCTAGTGGCCGTCAAATCACTGCAGTGCAGCCTGAGATTGTAAATCTTAGTGCAGAGATCACCCCTGTGACCACACTGTCAGTTGTCACTGACAGCATCACAATAGTCACATGCACAGCCACCATAGCCTCATATAACAACACTCCAGCAGAGAAACCACTTGATTTGCAGGGTCCTGTTACATCATTGCCTCTGCCTCTCACCACATATAAACCATTTGAACCACTAGCACAGATTGTATACAAACCTGTAAACTCTCAGTCTGTAGTCAGTGCTGTAGCATCCACAGCTCAAGATATACCCATGAATCTTTCCTTTGGAACTCTAATCTCCACAGGAGAAAAACCAATTGCTTCAACCCCAGCAGCTATTAGCAATGGAGGTCCTGTTCTTTCTCTGGAGGCTACGGGTGCAATGGATCTGTCAAACTACAGACCAGTGAGAGCGATGGTAGCTTTGTCTGGCACAAGCCCAGGAGTGGTGACTACTGTGGTAGAGGATGATGGGACTCCAGTTGACCTTACTGCTGGTAGGAGGAATGTGTGCTGTGATGTCATTTCCAAGCTACCTTTTACAGGAAGCTGCAGAACACCGCCACCAGTTACAGCCCAGCCTGACAACAGTTTTGGCTACCAATATGATAATGCTGGATTGTATGGAATCAAAGGCATGAATGGTATAAAAGCCTCAATGTCTGAGACCAACCTCACAGATGCAGGATTGTTCCCCTATGATCCCAAGACTGACTATGGCTATGTCAGTGGATCTTCAGATGGTGCTATAGACCTCACTGCTGCCAAACTCTCTACAGGTGAGTATTGGGGTATTTGTGCATATTTACTGTTCTCTAGAGTTGTTGTTTTATAGGCTTGCTTGATTGATTGAATAGATTATTGTTAATATTAAATAGGTCATTCTTTATTTTGAAGCTATTTAGTTGTTCTGCCTTTATGTTTTCCAACCACGCTTTCCTTTAATTGGTTTATATAAATTGGTTTTGCATGGGCCTTTTTGTCTGTTTTTATTTATTTTATTTGTTTATAAATATATATTAACACCTGGTTGTTTTTTTCTTTCTTTCTTTCTTTCTTCATACAGATGCATGTCTGTGCCTACGTGTGCTCCCTCAGTATTTTGGTTTTGCATCTTGTTAGCCAAAATGGCCGCATAAATGCATGTGCATTTTTAAACTTTTAAAATCCAAATTGCATGACCTTTAACTTTACTACATTACAGTATGTTTCATTTTATATTTATAATGTGACTAAATAAGATCTATATTTTGGACTTATTGTGGCAGGTAAAGCTCTAGACTACACTAGCAAAGCTACTGGATGCCACCCTGGGACTACTACTGCTCCATACTCCCAGGTCCCTGCAGCTGGGTTTGGTGTTAATAGTGTTCTGAGAACTGCAGATGGAATAGTTTACTCCTCTGTTGCTGCCCCAGCGCCATCCACATATGCAATAACAACACAACCAGGCTCCATCTTTAGCACTACCTTAGCTCCCACATCAACAATCCAGAACCAATCATTGCCACATCCTTATGGCTTCATTCCCAGTACAGACCCAGGACAGATAATTCCTTTTGACACAGGACTACCTAAGGAGCTTCTACCCACAGCTTTGGTTGATATTATAACAGGCTATCCAGACATGTACTCAGACACTACCCTGGATGCCATTGCTGCCTCCCTGGATGCGTTAGCCTCTTCTCCAATATTCCCTGGTTTAGACAACACCAAGATGGCCCAGTATCAGATGGAGAGGGAGTTTCTAGAGCTAGAGAAGCTTAAGCAGCTATGTCTTGCTGAAGAGCTGGAATGGGAGAGGCAGGAAATCCAGCGTTACCGGGAACAGGAGCAGCTTATGGTCCAAAGGGAGCTTGAGGAGCTCCAGGCTCTGAAACAGCAGCTTCTTTTGCAGCAAGAGGAAGAACATCATGCCCACATGGTGGCCCAGCAGGAGACCTATGCCCAGCAGAAAGAACAGTTGCAGCAAATCCAACAACTTCAACTGCAACTTCAGCGTCAGCTAGATGAACACTATGGTACCACTGGTACCACTGGAAGCCTCTTAGATGCTAAATATGCAGGGGTAGGTGACAGTGGGCAGTACTGGCCTGTCAAAGATGAAGGTACCACTTCATTTATTGGGACGCAGTTAGAGGACAGTCAGGACCAGTTTAATCTAATCAAGAAGCTCCAAGCTGATCAGGACACAGGGAAGAAAATAATTGATAGTGGAGTCCAGACAGACGATGAAGATTCAGCAGAGAAGCAGCATGTAGGAAGGAGAAAGAAGAGCAAAAGAAATGTTGATAGCTCAGCTCAGACTGATGATGAGGACCAAGATGAATGGGATGCTCCTACAAAAGCCAGACGACGCTCTCGAAAACATAGTAGTGATGGTAAACATGGCTCCAAGGTCTCTAGCATTGCTATCCAGACAGTAGCTGAGATTTCTGTCCAGACTGACCACTCAGGAACTATCAAACGACCCAATGTCCAAATGGATACTAAGGTAGAAATCATCAAGCATATCTCAGCTCCAGAAAATTCTCAGAGAGGTGGGAGTCTAAGTTGTCAGACGGACTCAGACAGAAGGCACACACCCATTGAGGTGGGCTACAGCACACTCCTTACAGCAGATGTCCCTTCAAAGTCAAAAGTGTTCCACACCCCAGTGTCCCCCCTGTCCCCGGAAAAATCCCTTGGAGGCCAAAGAATGCTGACTGCAGACCCAACCAGATTTTCTTCCGGCCCTCGGATATTAAAAGCTGGTCAGAAGTCTCTATCTGATCCTAAATCCCTTAGCCCTTCCACAGAAGACAGAATGGGTGGATACTATGCAGACAGCTATTCTGTAAGTCATAGCAAAATATAAATGGAAAAATTAAGCAATGTCTTAGTGCTAATAATGATAATATTAATTACTCCATTTACATTTATTTAGAAGAATGAAAATGCTTTAAATACAAAAATGAAATGATGAGTGAGGTGTCAGGTAACTTATATTTGATTTTATTTTGTTTGTATTTGTTTTCATGTTCTAGAGCCGAGGATCTCCCTCTGGTACAGGTAAGAAGGTAAAACGGACTCTACCAGACCCTCCTCCTGAAGACGACTCTCTGACAGGACGGTCAAGCTACAGCACCAACTCTGCTCGTCGCCGTCTTGCCCGCAGTACAACAATGGCCCGGGCAAAGATCTTGCAGGATATTGACAAGGAGCTTGATCTGGTGGAGAGAGAATCTTCTAAACTTCGCAAGAAACAGGCTGAGCTAGATGAAGAGGAAAAAGAGATTGATGCTAAGCTACGGTGAGATACTACGGTATTCATCTGCACAATTTAGGCTATATACTTTTGCTATTGTTGAGACTCTGTATCATAAAGCCATGAATAAATAATGTCAGTAACCCATTTATATGTCATTGATTGATTATAACCAATATCATTGCACCCGTCCCTCTCATGCATTCATTCTTCCTAATTCATCTGCATGATTCCCCTTGCCTTGATAGCTTATGGGCTAAAAGGCTGCCTTGACATCACTCAGTGAGACCTCTCCATACTCACACATAGTGAAAGGTATTCATGTGTGAGAACCCAGAACATTATTTGCATCTTTGGTTGCAATGTTAATAGAATTATTTGTGTTTAAATGCTCTAAAACAATACATACCCTTTATTCTCATTACTGTAGTTACCTGGAGATGGGTATCAACCGGCGTAAAGAAGCCTTGCTGAAGGAGAGAGAGAAGAGAGAGAGGGCCTATCTCCAGGGCGTGGCAGAGGAAAGAGACTACATGTCAGATAGTGAGGTTAGCAACATCAGGGAGGCCAGAGGTGATGGCTTGGAAAGACCACGGACAGCTCCCCAGTCAGAGTTTGACCAATTTATCCCTCCACAGACAGAAGCTGATTCCCAGTATAACACACTGACAAGTCCCTACTCCCATTATCCCCAGTATGCTCCTCAGACTCAAACCACCAGCCACTACACCCAACAGAACCTATATCAACAGCAATCCCTTTACCACCAAGTATCTCCTTATCCAACCCTATCTCTCTCCCATGCCCAATCTCAGCCTAGCAGCTACCAACATGCTCTGCTGTTACAACAGGGAAAGCAGCGACAAACCACCCTGACTGATTTAGAGCCTAAGATAACCACCAACTATGAGGTCATACGCAACCAGCCTTTGCTCATTGTTCCAACCTCTACAGAAAGTGGCTATGGGGTGGCTCACTTGGGAGGCAAGTATAGCAACTTGGACTTGAGGCTAGGGCTAGAGGAGAGGAGCATGGCTTCTAGTCCCATGTCAAGCATTTCTGCTGACTCCTTCTATGCCGATATTGACCATCACAATGCCAGGAACTACGTGCTGATAGAGGACATCGGAGAGCTCACCAAGGCCTCGGTGGGGCTAAGCAACACGGGCTTGAGTTCTGGATTCAATCTGCCTGACAAGGACTTGTCCAAGGCGGACAGGCTTCTCAGGGCAGCAGAAGTCAGGCGCACAGCAGAGGTAAAAAAAAAGTTCTTTCTCCACGTTACTTTCCTCTACTACTCTACTCCAAATATGACTATATTTTTTTCTTAGTGTTTTAGGGTGTAGTGTCCATCACAAAATTGAAAGTATTGCTGAACTGCTGTTTTGTATCCCTGTGTATTCCTAATTTGTATCACTTTAAAAAAAACATTGTTCAAGCATAATTAATACTCAAATGCATCTGTTATCATATTAGTTTAACAAATTACTGTCAAAAAACATTTAATATGTGGCATACTGTTTTGACCTTTCAGGTGGCAGATTTTTTAGGTTCATCTCGACTTCAGGGTTATGGTAAAGGAGAAGATGAGACTATGGAAGAGCCTTATGAGCTGAAGCTACTGAAGCAGCAGATCAAGCAGGAATTCAGGCGAGGAACTGAGGGATTAGAACACTTAACAGGTCTGGGCCTGCCACAGTATCTCCCCAGTGATAGCAGTTTTCGGCACTTTCCTAAAGGAGAGAAATATAGTATTGGCAGACTCACCCTTGAAAAACAGGCTGCAAAGCAACTCCCTGCAGCTGTTCTGTACCAAAAACAGATGAAGAACAAAAAGGCCCTTATAGACCCTAAGGCCATCACTAAATTTTCCCCAATTCAAGAGAGTAGGGACCTGGAGCCTGACTTTGGTAGCTACATGGGGTCTGGGGCCTCCTCTGTGACCAATCTGGCTGCTACTGCTAGGTTGCTTCAGGATGAGATTACGTTTGGGCTAAGAAAGAACTTGTCTGAGCAGCAAAAATATTTGAGCTCCTCCCTCGGGGCAAATTTAGCTGGCTCTCTTAATCTTGGGCAATCCCTTGGACTGGGATCAAATATCAGGGCTACTGCCCAGGATGATGCCACCTACCCAAGTGGTACCCGTTCCCGCCCTTCATCACGCCCCTCATCACGCCCATCTTCTGTTTATGGCTTGGATTTATCTATCAAACGGGACCTATCTAGCTCCTCACTTAGACTTAAAACTGAGGGAGAGGTACTGGATGCCGCATTTGCCCCTGGGGTGGCCAGAGCAAAGCCCACCAGTTTACCTATCAGCCAAAGCCGAGGCCGTATCCCCATTGTGGCTCAGAACTCTGAGGAGGAGAGCCCTCTGAGCCCAGTGGGGCAGCCTATGGGTATGGCTAGAGCTTCAGCTGGACCTCTCCCTCCCATATCTGCTGACTCCAGAGACCAATTTGGGTCTAGCCATTCCCTGCCAGAGGTACAGCAACACATGAGAGAGGAGTCCCGGACGCGAGGCTATGATCGAGACATCGCATTCATCATGGATGACTTGCAAGGCGCCATGTCTGACAGTGAAGGTAAATGGAGCCTGAGACTGTTGCAACAACTCGACTGTGTGGACTTGCTTGTAACGCATGCTAATGCTGAGTGGTCTTACTGACTTTGTGCATTAACTAGTTCTTTCTCATTTCCTGATAATTGTTGTTGGTTGTTCATCACAATAATTCTCTTTGGTTTACTCATGGTAAATGTCACATTAGATATGCATGTTATTTCCTTTTCTTTTGAATATACATCACCGATACATAATACTCTTGCCTTGAGTTTATGTATGTCATTAATCGGTTCTATCTATGTTTGTTCTGTGTTATTTCCATGGCATGCCTTGTCATTTTATTTTAACAATGGCTTACTTCTTCACAGTTACATGATCATAATCACTCTTAATTATTTTGCAACTCACTGGTAACGCATTTCGTATGCGTAACATATGTGGGCTTGAACGCATCCATACATGTTGTTCACATTACACCTGCCTTTTTCTTAATGAGAGCCCATAATGTATTGAAAACTTAAACAATACATATTTTGCATTCATCTGAAATAGTGTACCAACACAGGGCACATTTGAATGCAGGCATATATGACGCATTTCCTGGCATATGATAGCAGACATGTGTGGTTATTCAGAAAGTTATTGGTGGCTAGAAGGATGTTTTTTCATCATTAAATGTGAGATTCTAACAAGAACATTTTAATATCCAAGATGTACCTTGGAAAGGCTGTAAAATGTGTAAGTTACTGAAGTGCCTCATAGCCATTACTAAATCACATAAACATATATATGACTTTTATGTATATAGACTATAAATACTATATAGTATATATTTGTTTGGTTGACACAATTTTGAGTGTTTGAAATACTCTATAGAGCACCTGTTAGCTGCAGATACATGTAGAGACTCTTACATGAAGGACAGGGAATGTCTAGGGATTCTCTCTTTCTTTCTTTACCCCCCCCCCCCTCCACCCTTCTACACCCCACCCTCTCCCCAAATAGTGTCTTTTTGAGAAGTAGGTCATTGCCTCAGAAAGAAATATATTTACTTTCTAAGGCACCCTTTCACCTATTTTGAAGAACAACTAGCAGCAGTGAGTTTGAAGGAATGCTGCTGAATCATGGTGTATAGATGCTGCATGTTCTGCAAGTCAGTGACCCCTATATAAATTTACCTATAAATTTAAAGAAAGACAGCAGCGTATTTTTGTACATGTCAACCCATACTGCAATGCACTGCCTTTCTCTCAAGGACTACCATGCAGTTATATATACTGTTAAAAATTGCATTCAGGGTAATATTATTGTGTATCATTTGTGTTGCGTTCACTGTATGTCTTTGTTTCTGTATATCTTTAATTTTCTCTCTGTATCTGATTTTGCATCCTTGCATGTTGTGCAATACATGTTTCCCATTACCATCTTAATAAAGTGAATGTTTTCTCCTTGTTGGGTGTCACTGTGGAGGTCTCGTTGTTATCTGAGACATCCATGTCCCCTAGTGATTGACAGCAAATAATGACATTTAGTATCCTCATCTCTGTCAGTGTGGGATTGGTAGTGTTCCATTAGGTTAAGTAAATCAATTTCTGTAGATACCAATATAGCATATGAAAACTCAGTTCATTATTTTAAATATTAAAGAAGATACTGTCGTAGTAGTAGAAACAAGTAAATATAGACACGCAAAACTATACATATAAAAGGCCAGTGGCTTCTGTAAAACGCTTGCTTGACAAACTATGTTTTAGGGATTTACTGTTATCGAAATTGCATTTCAGATGAAAATCACAATTCATAAACGTAGTAAATATGTTTAGCAAACGTGCCTCTGGATCTTTTTCAAAGGATTACTATAATTAGTTTCTTGATTAAAAACATGCTATTTGTCCTGACCCTATGATAAAGTGTCCATCTGCCTTGATTACAGCACTAAGTGAGTCCATGCTGACTTTGAACAGAGATGATGCCAGAATCTTTCATGAAAGTATCAGACACGGTAGAGTATTTTACAGTACTAGTTAAAACCCTCTTTCTGTCCTGGTAACACGAAGTCTGAATCTTATATTAACTGATAGATGACTATTTTTTCCACAAAATGCATTTTACATGTTTTTCATAGTGCTTCTGCTTACATTTGTAAACTGTCTGACAGGATAGTAATGTCAGACCTGTAGTATTTTCAAGCATGCATTTTACATTGACTACTGCTTCCAGTGCATGTGCTGAAGTATTCTCACATTGCTATTGCAATCTTAGTCTCAGATTAGTTCTTGTAGTTTGTCAGATTAATGAGCATATGTTGAATGCTTTTCTGAAAAATACATAACTTTGTACCCCAGCTGGAGGCCCAAACTGGAATATAGAAGGTGAGACAGAATTCCAATTTCTATGTAGTTACATAGAGACTGTATGCCTCCATGCCGCATATCATGGTTCTGAATGATCCACTTCTCTGGTTGATTTTGTAAACATACCAGACTCATTCTATACAATACATGTCATTTAGCTGATCTCTAGTAGTTGACATGTTAGACCCATTCTGGAATGAACCCCATCTTAATGACACTAGATATTTTTATGTGTCTTTTGCTGTGGTGACCTCTGTTATACATCATTCTGGAATGGCTATACATCACAGTGGTTCTGTAAGCATATCAGACCCATTGCCAGTATTCATGCTCATGCACTTTTGCAAAAAATCACGTGTATATTGTGTGATCATGCATAAGTGTATTTAAAATTGCAATAGAATTCTGAAGGTCGATGTTGCCACTGTTCACTAGTTCAAGGCAAGAAAACTAATACTGATGAGAACCAAAGTACTTTGTTATCCGAGATGGGCAACATTTACCTTCAGTGTAAATGGTCATCAGGCTATTTCTCTTCATCATTATTGGTACATCTCTTTGTTGGAATAAGGTCAATGATAATACAAAAAGACATTTGGCAGACCTGTGCACATTTTATCCTTAGTGACATTATACTGCATTGAGCATCAAAGTGATGACTCACGTTTTGCAATGTAGAACATTCACCACCAACTTGCCTTGTAACCATGGCTTTAGATTATTTTTATTTTATTGATCTTTCAAGTTTTGTGAGCTTCACAATATTACTAAAACATAACACAAAAAACCCAATGTTTACCTGCTACAGACAGAAGGTACTGGATCTCTGTATGATGAGGGTGCACTGCACTCCCAGTAGATACATTAACATGGTACAGTATCACTTGTCATGTTTTTGATCCTATACCACAAGCTACAGTGGAAGGTAAGGACTTAAATACTCTGGATATTTTTCTCCTTTCAACCTCATATTATTGTAATTGGAATAAAAAAACCACAATGGGACAGCTCCAACCCACAGTGTTTTGACGTTGGCTTCTTTCAACAACAGTGTTTCATTTATAGCAACGATGAAAATGCGGACAAAAATGAGCCTTCACACTCAGACGGGGAGCACTGCACGGTATCTAAAGCATGCTGAATTTAAAAGGCTCTTGAAATGTATTCATCCTTCATTCAGTGTTCCCAATGATCATCTGATCTGACAGATGGTATGGATAGGATGGAACAGAGTTTATACTCTGATTTCACCTATCCAGTCCAGATAGATCAGATATCTCTTGCATTTGAGCAAATGGGGATGGATGTGCGACAAAGGTTGTGGTGCATCCTAGAAAGTGTTTCCAAAGCTTAGCTCTGAGATTGATTTCTGCCCAGCTTATTATTACCAAATTAGCAATATAGTTGGTGTGTGTTTGTGTGTGCGTAACTTCTAACCACTACCTCTCTCTGCCTAGCCTACCACCTGAGAAGAGAGGACACAGATTGGTTTGATAAGCCAAGAGAAGGGCAGCCACAGAGTGGAAACATGTTAGAAAGGAGACAGGTGAGCACCAAGCTAACAACAGTCATTTACACACTATGCTGTTTCCTTACTTACATTTACTTACAAGTTTGTAAATCTTAAGTGCTATCCATTAGGGATCCTATTTTCTTAATGCTAATTCTCTAAAATCTCTTAGATTAAACTGGTCCCATATGCCTTCCCTCACACTCGCATCAAGTTTAAGAGAGATCTCAAGGACACCAGTGTGTCAGGTATGTATTAAACACAGAGCACACAGACTTATCAGTTCACACAATCATTTTCTATCACAGTGTTACTAATTAAGATTTGTTTGTTTATTTTGGCTTCAGGCAATGGACTTGGGATTCGTGTGGTAGGTGGGAAGGAGATTCCTGGGAGCCATGGAGAGATTGGAGCCTACATTGCCAAGGTTATCCCTGGTTGTGTGGCAGAGCAAACGGGAAAAGTTGTAGAAGGTAAGAGGAGAATTTGGAAAGGAGGTGGTATAAATAAGTATTTATCAGCCCCATTGGGACTCTTGTATTTTTATTTATTATTATATTTTCAGTCACCTTTGAAATCGAAAAAAGGGTCAAGATAAATGCAATTTTATAGTTTGATATGGTAAGAAAAGGGCCTAATTTTCCTGTCATTCAGAGGCCTGAGAGATGCAAACACATATCTTGCAACTTTTTTTTCTATGGGCAGTTTAAGCCTTCAGTAAAAATCCCTGCCTGAATCAGTGAAGTCCAGATGGAAACATGAGCGGATGCTGTAGCCTTCTGTGTTGTGGTCTGTCATCTCTCATTCTCGTACATCACATCCAAACACAGAAAAAGCCTGTCAACTCACCCTCCACAGCACTGGGCTGTATTAGTCATTAGGCTATTTTTAACGACATTATATGCACACAAATACACAACAGCAGGCACAGACAAACACACATACGCAAAAATTTGCTAGATAAACATTAATCTCTGAGTGATTTGAATTTTTGATGGATTGGTAATCTGTTCTTTTGATTGACAAAAGCCTGAATATCCCCACAGTTTTTTTTAGGATAACTTAACTTCCATTTTCAATGGGAAATCCACCATAAAGATTGGCATGACTTTTGTGAAAGGAGAGAGTGAAGGGCAAATCAGCTAATGAAAAATTACTATACCAGGTCACCTTTTCTTCACTATTAGATGTAAAAAAAGAAAAAAATTACAGGGGTCAGGTTGGCCATGTTTACTTTCTAGCACATGCTGAATTGTAACTATGCAAATGTGATGTTTATGTTTCACTGAAAGAGCATGGCAGTGGAACATGCCTTCAGGTGCAAAGAGAAATAAAGTGTTGGAGGATATGGTGAATTATATAGAGAGCAGAGGGAATCATTCAAATGAGCACTGGCTCATGCAAAAGAATACTGAGATATTGATTTAAGCCGTTATTGTCACAGCAGCTGGTGAGTTGTTTCGTAAGCAGAAGTCTGATCTGAAGAGCAGATTTCAATTGTGTAAGTGAGGCCTCATACAGTTCTGGCCTTGGGCTGGATGTTTGAGTTTGCTGCATACTGATTTTTTTTTATATTACACCATTAATAGACACTACTATTTCAGATTGGTGTGTTCTGTTGTCATTCTTTGAGGAAAACAAACAAATAAGATTATGTGCTAAGTTCTGCTGTGCATGTAATGTTATAATCCACGATGCAATGTCAAAGTCAAGACAAAAAAAACAAATGAAAATTAAATTATTGAAGTTTCCTGTTGGATGCACTACAAATTGTAAGTATTACTTCTGCTATGTGAGCATATATGCAGACAATATACAGAGATGGGCAAAATGAATTTGCCACAGGCTATAACACTGTCTGGGGATTCATAACACCCTTTTGTCTCTAAATCTGCCTGCTTGCTTTTATCACGCCACAGGAATGCAGGTGCTGGAGTGGAACGGAGTACCTTTGACAGGAAAGACTTATGAAGAAGTGCAGTGCATCATGGGCCAGCCATGTGCAGAGGCGGAGCTCTGTGTGAGACTGTGAGTTACATCTGCTCTCATTTAGCCCTCTATCCCACTGAAACTCCCTCATGTTTAGTCACAATATGGTAACTCTGCATCCATGTAGACCTTCTGTCCTCCTGCCTTTTCCCCCGTCTTCATTCCACTCCCCTTCATCTGACAAATATCACTCTATTACTGCTAAGATACACTGGTTGACATTCGATTATAAATTTCCTGTATGGATCCAAACAGTGACCTTAATATGCTGTCTGACCCTGAGCACCCACAAGCCCTGGAGCACCATATACAGCTTAAGGCTGGTATGTAAAGGATTTGTTGTTTTGCTGCATGCATGTCTGTCTCTGTGCACCTATGTCACATAAATACATGTGCATTACTGTACACATTTGTTTCAATAGGTGGGCGTTCTCCTGGTGTGGATCCTAAGCAGCTGGCTGCAGAACTGCAGAAGGTGTCCCAGCAGCAGACTCCTGGCATGGCTGGAACAGGGATGGGGCCTGGGGGTCTGGGGGTCCTCTCTGCACTGGAGCGCTCTGCCCTCCTCCACTCAGGCACTGGATCGGCTGCCTCCAGTGGTGTGCCAAGCCCTGGTCAGCCTGCATCCCCTGCCATAAACAAGAAACAACGACACAAGGTAGTGACTTTGATTTGTTAGCATGCTGTCAGCTTGCTCAAATTCTTGCTCATCTAAGGAATGGATGAACTGTGAAAAATATCATTTTAGTCTGAATGAATAATAGTTTGGATCTGTTTAAAGTCATAGTCCTGTGTGATCCACCATGTACCTCCATTAGCACTACATTATACATCATGACAAAGGGCAGGCTGCATGTGAAGGTCAATTGGTGTGACTGTGTTAATCAGAGAATGACAGGCCAATTATAATGGAGCAAGGAAACACTATGGTACATTCATGACCCTGAGTGCAGATTGTTTTCTTTATACATGAAATCGACCATATATGCATATGTGAAAATAATGAGCAATTGTTTCATTCTTGAAGGGCATCTCACACAGGAAAGAATGTAATGTATGTTGATGAATACCTAACATAAAACATGAAACCAGTAGTAGAAAGGTAATCAGGTAATATGATTAACCTTCTCAAACTTTAGTGGAGGACTTTTCCAGTCAATTACACAGCTCAGATAGTCAGATCTCTCCTGAGGCTCATAGATCCAGTGGGAAATTTTTTCTTTGCATCTTCTCTACAAGGACAACCCATTAATCTGTAAGCTGACAATATGTATTTCAAGATTGAAGTCAGAGCACCATTTGACGCACACAATCCCAGGGTAATGACTGGCATCTGGGATGAACCTCTGCTTGTGGGTCAGGTCAGGGCTGTCGGTGTGGTCTACATCTGTTTGACTGATCACAAAACAATCAATTTCGTGTTTGCTCATTTCTTTGTAGCCAACAGAGGTCATGAAGATACCTCATCCAATCACTGGAGAAATTCAGGTATGAAACCATAAAAAGCATTGGAATTTTTCTTTCTTTCAGTTGTAGTTTGTTGTTTCTCACTCAAGCCTCCGCTTCACTCTTTTCCCCCTCAGCTCCAGATCAACTATGACAGGAACCTAGGAAACCTGATCGTCCACGTCCTGCAGGCTAGAAACCTGGCCCAGAGGGACAACGACGGATACTCTGACCCCTTTGTCAAGGTCTACCTCTTGCCTGGCAGAGGGTGAGCTCTGAGTGTGTTTGAGTGTTCACGGATGTCTGGTCTGTGTCCCCCTTTCTGCTTCTGTGTCTGTCTTGTTTTCTCTCCCCCTATTTCTTTCTGACTTTGTATTGACTGTGCTGTATGGAACTAACTAACTACTTGTGTTTGCGTGAGAGAATGAGACTGGACATGATGATATGAGGCAGTCATTTGTAGCATAATTCGATTCAAAT
>JAOXYL010000090.1:14280805-14292141 GCA_028564955.1 Terapon puta
TGTATACAAAATAATTCCAGCGAGCAACCTTTGTGTTATATCACAGGTGTAGACACACACACACACACACACACACAAAGCATTGTCACAGGTCTGTTAGTTCAAAGCAGCATTCAAGCAAGACAGAATTGTTATTATTCATTTCCCATCAACCCTCTGTCTGTCAATCATTCATTGTCTCATTGAATCAGCCAGATGGGAGATGGTGTGAGTACTGATGGTGACCTTGGCCCCTTGAACATTTCCCATCTCACTCGGCGGTGTTTCTTTCTGTATTTGATTATGTTTGTACATTTTCCATATTCATCACACAAATGTTGCAGTAGCAGTTTTATTTTGATCTCGCACTCCAGCTCACCTCTGCAAATCTCTCACTGACACGCAGTATTCTCTCGCTCTCTCATTCTTTCCTTTTAATCTCATCGCTCTTCGTTTCTCACCCCTTATCTTTCTCTCAATCTCTTTCACTCTGCAATTCGCATCATCCAGTGTTCCCATTTTCCATTCTTTTTCATGGTCTCTCCTGTTTCTCTCCTCTTTCTTGTGTATGTTTGATGTTTCATTCTGTATCCATCTCAGTGTTATACCTCTTGATCTTTTATTCTTTTTTTTCTCATTTTCATGTTGAGATGCTTCATCTTAATCATCTTCCTTTGCTGCTCCATTTCATTTCGCTTACCATCAAATGTAAGGAACTCAACTCATGTCATTTAATTCCGTATTTTGTTTCTGGCTTTTCTTGTTCATACACCAATTCACACTCACTGTAATCTACAAGTAGTTCCTTTTTAAATTTAAGCATTGCAACATTTTATTCCTAATTCTGTTTTTTTTTCTTTCAAAGTTGAACGAATATTCATTGATTTTCAGAAACAAGCAAGAAACTGTCTATAAAAAATACTGCATCAACACTAGTATGCTTTGACTGCGTCGCCCCACGTTTTGAGTCACAGAGTGACTCTGTGGAGGACAGAGTAGTATCATGTTCCATGTTCTGCCGTTTTATAGAGAAGCACTATATTACTGCTACCATTTTATACCACCATAAAGCCACTCAGACGTATAGGGTTTTTAAGAGAGGACATTAATAGGGTCCAGTGTCACTTTGTATCAAATCTGATTCAGCTGCGTCTGGTGTCACAGATATGTCGTCAAAACGCTGCCATATGGTGCCCTCTGTTTCTTATAAGGTGGATTTGATTAGATTCATGTGTTTAGGAAAATGATTGTCATTGCTCCTGAATTGACTGCAAAGGAACATTGCAGCTCAGAGTCCACTAAATGTTATTAAAAGCAACGGCGGTACTAAGATGCAGATGAATATTCTCTCTATGGCTGATTGCCATAGTAAGAATCCATCTCTGAATAACAATTGTAAAATGGTCCACTGCATTTTATAACATTTTGCTTTATCAACTCAGTGGGCTTTAGACAGAGTAATATATAAGTAGGTTATTACGTAATAAACTCTGCTTCCAGCCAAATGACTCAGAATAAGTGTAAAGTGTTCTTTGTTTTGTTCACATGGGTCCTGTTATTCTCATTAGGTTTGTTTGTGTGTAGTGTTTTCAGATTGTGTCACACTTCAGACTGAAATCTCATCCTTTCCGCAGAATCCTAAATTCCAGGAACCTGTTACCCTCGACTTTCTGGATGCTGAGCTGGAGAATGACATCAAAGTGGAGGTGGGGTGTGCAGAAACATGAAAATGCCTCTGTCATACACTTAAACACAAACACACACCTAACTCATCACTACCTACCAAGTCCTCATGGTCATTCCCCGTGAGTGACTTACTTGTTGTTCCTAACTCGTCTTTGTCTTTCGCTACAGATCAGGAAGATGATGATCGATGGTGAGACAGGCGAACGTACCATTAACACCCTGGTGAAAACTCAGGATGAGGTAAGAGAAATACTGGAGTTGTTTTAACATATTACTCTGGTATGTTGGGGAACTTGTTTCCTGCCTTGCTTTCATTGGAGGTCTCTTATTGTGCTTTTGGTCTGCAGTGATGCTACAGAAATGTTGTTCAGATACTGTAACTTAACTGGGGGTGATATAAGATATTTTCCATCCATTATACAAAGGAAAAGTAAGACTTCTGTTGCGGTAATATACATTTACCATCCGTCATTTGTCAGGCTTGTAGATTATCATAGATTTGATCAGAACATTTCTAAAATATGCTAACCATATACTTTACATTTTAAATTCATGTTCCTACATTAAACTTGTCATGTTTCCTACTGCAAGAGGACACTGTTTACTGTTTGCATTAATGAAGGTTATCTTGCACTAAAAATAGCCTAACATATCCATCTGCTAATACAAAGTGACATGAAACATAGAGAGAAAATGCAAATTAGATTGCTGATTATGCAGCAGATTAAAACTGATATTTTTAATTGCAATTTCCAGATATTAATTATTTTATATATTATTGTCTGTCCTGGATTTTTTTTTCGCAAGAGACATTAAGGCATTAACATTAAAAAGATTCTAAATTCCATTTCCTATGTATTTCATATTTGGCAGAGGTACATAGATCGAGGCATCAGGACCTACACATGGGGACCAGTCAATGGAACAGATTACAGGTGAGCAATCTCAGCAATCTTGTATTATTTCTTTGATTCATGAAGCTCTCTCTATGTCACTGCCTCTTCGGGGCTACTAACTACTAAGAGCACTCCAGTTGATGGAGGACACTACTTAAGCCAACAGGGGTCACTCTCCTGTTTCTAACAACAGAGTCTACTTGGTTAGTGGGAAAAAGATATAAAGTCTTTCTGAAAAACATGTAAACCTCAATTTGTTACATTGTTGTTGTTTTTTTTTTCACCTGACTGATAGAAATGCTTTTTAAAACATTTTGGAAAACATTACATGCTCGAGATGATCTTTGAATTAGAGCTTCTTGAAATCAATGATCTACTTGAATGACCTCCGGCCACAAAATGCTGTCAGCGGCGTGACTGCGATCGTCTTCTCCACAGCTTGGCTCTCGTTCTGCCTAAATACAGTGAACACTTCATCCAGGCCAAACTGGGGGACGACATGAAACAAGCTATGTGTGAGTATCGCGTGCACCCTCGTGATAAATGCAACACAAACCGACTCGTCAGGTCTAATTTTGCTGGTGCCTCACACCCGACTCCCATGCATACTTTCTCTGGATTTGTACTGTTGAGTGTCTCCACTTGATTTGTATTACTCGCTCCTAGCTGGAGCCACAACCACTCCTTTATATTTGCTGCTGAGATCAGCGAATCCCCACGGTGCTTTTCTTTTGTAGTGTAACCCACTGGTCAGTCGCCCTGCACTCCCACGCACACTCGTCCACATGCTTTCCTTCTCACAGACCCAGCCCAAGCACAAGCGCTTTTGATCTTGTCAACATTTTGCTCCTCTCTGCCGTCTTCACTCCCCTCTCCTGGCCCTCCTGCCGGCTGGGGAGAAGACGAAACCTCCCACACCTTCTCTCCCTGCTCATTATCGCCTCTCCAACCAAGCTTTTTCCACTTCTGCACTCCACCCTCCTCACTGTGTTTCAGTGGTCACTTCTGTCTCTCCCTGTCCGTATGTCCATCTTTTGTTTCCCGCATGTTTTGTGGGGTCACCAAAGCCGACCGACTTTACCCTGCAGAGCAGTCTCTCCGTCTCTTTGTTTTCTCTGTCTTTCCATCCAACTTGTAAGCCTGTCTTCACCTCATCCTCTTTATTCCTCCTAATATCCCTCCCCCTCCCTCTACATAGTCTTTTTCTTTGGCTTATTTCTTCGCTCTGTTTGTGCTCTCAAGGCTGTCTTGTGTGCGTGACGCACTCTGGCTGCTTCTCCTCACCACTCTGAACACAGCTAATAACCACAAGGGCAGAGCTCATCAATATACACAAACACTTTATGCGCAACTCTCACTCGTCATACAGTTCTTATCATTTTGATTCTGATGCTTGTTACTCTGTCCTGTCCTGTCCCGCTTCCGCACTGGGATTTCACAGCTTCGTCTTGGGGCAAGTACTCACTCTTCTTCTGTCTTCCTCTTGCACTCCGATGCCCTCCGTTGTTTGTCCTCTTTGCACGGATGGATGGATGGAGCGAGAATGCTTGATCGTGACTTTCAAGATGTGTGGGTGATAGGCGCTTTGATCGAGGGATATAATCAGTAGAAATGTACCAAGAATCAGCGTAAACCCATCTGGCTTTCGCGGGTTTTTCATAACTTTGATGTGACACCACAAAGCATAAACAGCTAATGGTGCAGTTATTCCAACAGATGAGATTTTGACTGAGCGTTCCAGCCTCTGCATCACTCCCTCTCTGCCATAACGAGTCTGTCACTGTGCCATAAAGGCTGTCAGAACGTTTACAGGCCTGTTAAAGAAAGTAACACACCATGCCTTGCTGCCGCAGACGACTCCGATAGGGAGTTTGGGACTCTAAAGTTCTCTGTACAGCCATATAGAGTTTCACGCTGGAGCCAGACCACCAATACCCCGATCCATCTTACCACTCGCCTGCAGTAGGTGGTTCCTGCAGCCACTTGTCCCCCCCAATGCATTTGGGTCCCTAGCCAGGAGTGTGATGGATGAACATAGATTTTTTTTCATCCATATAGTAGGAATGCAGCACGCTCTGAATGGATGGCCCAACGGTGGGGTTGAAGAGATGGTGACAGAAGTAAAGAGCAAGAACGAAGAGAAAGAATGTATGGTGTGGAAAGACATACAGACACCCTGCCTATTTTTTCAGAGACAGAGGGACAATGAATCTGCCTGTTATGTTTTATGTGAAGGACATCGTTTCATCCTGCACCAGATTTCCATGACCCCGAGGAAACTCGCTGCTCCGTAATTTTTTTCGCAGACTGCACCACACGACTCGATATATTTTAAGGGCGATGTCCAAAATGTCTTCATTTTAAGAGGCCAGTGAATGATGGCCATTGATGCCTGTCATGTCATTTATGAGATGAATTACAAGACAGTATTTTAAATGAAATCCAGATCCAGGGAACACAAAGCATAGAGTGGAATGAATTCTCATTATTACTGTTGTATGTTTGTGTTGCTTGCTTGCATGCTTTAGCTCCAATCTGCTACTAAGCTCACTTTTTTCTATCAAGGTTTGCCTGTTAGGTCAAATATTCTTTCACTGCAGCTTAGTATTTTATTACCTACTGTGGGAAATATTTACATTTTCCAGCATATTTTCCATGGTATGACATCAGATGATGAATGTCTTTTTATCGCTCTTTGTCTTTCCTTCTTTCTCCCGCCCTCATCTCTTTCTTTCTGGGGTCACAACAGGGCAAGAAGGCAAGTATTTCTCACTCAGTTATTCTCTCCTGTCTCCCCACGGCACATCCACCAAAAATTCTCTACCGTTATTCCATCACCTCATATCTGTCCAAGATCTCATGTGTCTGTGTATGTTTGTATCTGTGTGTGTGTGTGTGTGTGTTAGGGGGTGGGGGTGGGAGCTTTGTGTTTGAGTATGTTCACTTCTATGTGCATTTATTGACTACTAACATTTTTCTAAATTCCATTTGTAATGTGTTTCTGCATTCATGTGGTCATCTCACAGCACCAACAGTAGAGTTAATTACCACTGCATTAAATCTCCATCATCTCATCAGTTACAATTTAAGCCTAAATTAGGTGTTTTTTATTTTCTTTGAAAGCCATGGAAACCATACAGCTGGAGAGATTTGAGGAGTATGGTTACACCTTCATCGCTCCAAGGTAAGTGATCCCGACACTACAGTACAATCGGCTGTCACTGTACACTAACGGACAAGGGTTTGAGTTTGAACCTGACTGATACTGTTTCTTCAGGGAGTACTGCAAAGAGCTGAAGTTGTCAGTCAACAACACCCAGTTTCTCCTCGACTTCAGCCAGTACATTGATAGGAACACTCCAGATGCATGTGAGTCATGCATCTTTTTCACTCAACGCATTTGCACTGGTTGTGGTGTCAGTTTGCTGCACTGTTTGTATTCATATGAGTATTGTAATACCACTGACCCGCACAATGTCACCAGAAATCAATATACATTGTGCTGCACTGCTGCTCATGCAGTCGTGGAGGTGGGCGTCAGTGTGTATGTATATATGCATGGTATGTTTTACTGTTAGTCATACTGGAATTTTCTTCCCTGATTTCACGATGGAAGGTCATTCGATGATTAGATGAGTATGGTCTAAGCAGAGTGACATCAGCCCAATCGACTAAGTTTCCAAGAAGCCTGATGCTGTCATGCTACACAATGACTCACGATGCTTGATTTGTCATCATCTAATGGATCTCGTATGGCTTACCACCATCATCCAGCTAATGGATCTAGGTATCCCTGATCCATTTTAACCTGAGGTCAAGCCATATACTTAGGCCTTAATGTGCTTCTTGTTGCTGTTTATGCAGCAGGTTCTCCCTGCAAGCACCTGAGTCTTTATAAAAAGTAGAGACTTAAAAACAGCTCTGTATTGAAAGTGCACTAGCATTATTCTGTTTTGAAAAGCACTTTTCTTGACAATGGGGCTTAAACTCAATAACTTGGCACCATCTCTCTCCTAAAGCCAAGGCAGCCAATCCTTCACAAAGCACTTCCTGCTGTCTGACTGTCAGATGTTCGCTCAGAGAAGACATACAAATACATGTCTCCCAGCTGGATGATTTCCTGACACTTCTCATGAGGTCATTTTGTTTTTCGCTCATTTATCCAGGGAGATTTGGCAGAACACACCTGCTCTTTTTCCGCGCGACTTTCACCTGCGTACACATAATCACCAGTCTTCTAGGTGTTCTCGTGGTTTGCCAGGCAACAGATCTGCCAAGAAAAGGGTTAAGTGGATTGCTCAGTGGCACATCAGTAGTAATTCTTGTGCGAGCCAAAGTATGATACAATCATCTTCCTTTCCCAGATTTGTGAACAATGGGTTGCCGTTGCCATGCCATATTTCCATACCGAGCCCTGTATTTGTGGTGAACATATCTCGTTGTGTTTCATTCTTAGGTAATGTGTCCCTGGTGAGTCGACTAATCCTGGATGCAGGTCTGACAGCTGAACTGGTCAAACTTTGGAATGAGCAGACAGTGTGAGTGCCAAATCTGCTACGCTCTGGTTTAAGCAATGCAAAGGTGCAATCTTCTCCACCTCACAATAATCTGTTTAAGATTTAAAAAAAATAAAAAACAAAGAAAACTCTTCTTATATGGCAGTCTGTGTTGCGTGTGTAGGCTATTGCTTTGTACTGCCATAGCTGTTGCTTATTTCAGGCACGATTTACTGACTGACTGACTAACTGTGCCAGAGTTTTTTTTATTTCTTTCTTTTTTACTCTGGGTGATTTGATCAAGTCTAACTAGTGAAATATGATGAAAGCAGAGCACGAAATGCATATCACACCCAACCATGCTGAGCTCTGCCAAGACACGCTGTTTTGAGAGGAAAATAAAATAATTACATCAGTGTGTTTCCTTTCATGGTATGCCCACTTGTCTGAAATAATCTGAAAACACACTTGCACACCCGCTGCAGGGTATCTGTTTAACATTAGGATATATAGAGACAAGTGACTGTGGGCATATAACAATTTGTGTCATGTCTGCAGCTTGGTTTCACAGTTCACAAACACTTTTTCTAATATTCATCGGCGCAGCTGACTTTGATGTTTGATTGGCTGTCTGCTTTCCATGTTCTCAGGGATGGGATAGTGGCCAGGTTCGTAGCCACAGATGGAGGAATCACAAGAGTCTACCCGAAGAGGTACTTTCCCCTCTTTCTTCTCAGTTTCACCCCTAGCTCTGAAGTTGCGCAACCGCACGGCAAGCTTGCGCCCAAATATCTTGTGGTGCAAACGTGCGAGATGAAAATGGATACAGACTGTAATACTCCGAGGTTGAGCGCTTTTGGCGGCTCTCCTCACCTGCTCCACTGGGTTATTTTCCAGAACGTAGAGGATTAGACACTTTCGGCTGAACTCCCAGAGCTTGCCAGGCCAGAAAAGGACACGGGTCAAATCCACAGATCCAGCAGCCATACGCAGCTCATTTTCCTCAATTTCCTTTCTGCTACTTTTGTCTGAACTACACTTGGGGGTTCCTCTTGGTCAGAATATAACATTCCAACTGAAGATGAATGCTTATTCCTCTGACTATAAAACATGAAATACTATCAGTTATTGCTTTTACTGGATCATGCACTTGACATACATCAACTGAAATGGGTGTGACTTTTGTTTCGATGACTAACATTTGGCTATAGATTAAAATGTAAATTGTTCAGATAGATCAAACGCATTTGCTTGGTGTTTTATGCCTATAATGGTCCATATATAATGTTACTTGACTATATTAATGTTTTCAGTGCTGGGGAAGAGTGGACTGAGAATCCAGAGACATATGAGTCCAGCTTCTACAAAAGGACCCTGGACAATGAAATTTATATTTTCACTGCTCCATCTTTCAACGGTAGGTTTGCTGAAAGGTTGGAACGTGTGTGTGTGTGTGTGTGTGTGTGTGTGTGCGCCTGTGTGAGTGTGCGCACTTCTCAGTGCGTGATGAGCCTCAGTGTGGCCTGGCACCGAGCCCGTCCGGCTCTCTGCCTTTGGACGTCATCCCAACCCTACTGGCAAAGATCACACTCTCAGGCCTCTGATATCACTCTCTTTATCCTTCTCCTTTTCCTGCTGTGTCTTTCAGCGCTCATCCCCACCCTCCCTCCCTCTCTCCTGCTCTGAATACTTCCTGTTATCTCCACTGATCTCTCTAACAGACACTAGGACAGGGAAACGTCAGTGTAATGTAGCTCTCCTTGACTGGATTAACACATGTACTGGCCCCACAGACTCCACTCACATAAATTACACGCTGCTAGAAATGTGCGGAATTTCCCACAATGTATGGCGATTATCTCCCCTTAACTGTGATTCACATTCACCCATGTTCTCAGCCATGTATTTCTAAGCACTATTTACGTTAAACTGCCATGACTATTACCTCTCTTCCCTTGTGCACCTGTTCTGCAGAGGGCAGGGACCCAGTTTCCGAGTCAGGTATTCTTGTGAGCAAAGCAGTGGACCTCACGATTGGCGAAGTCACACTCAAACCAGCCGGTAAGACTTGCTAATAGTAAATTGATTTCCTCTTGTGATGCAACACCAATGAAGAGGTGCAATAGCTGCTCATCAGAGTTGCACCTTTACCTGATGTGTTGTCTGCTCTGTAGTGGTGGGAGTGAAACTCAATGTCTCATTCTGGATGAACAGTTTCATGAATGCTACACTGAAAGTGAATGTAAGTTACATTAAAGTTTATTTGCATTGTGTACATTAGATCATTTTGTACGATCGTCTGCAGTACTGAATTATTTTCTGCTTCACTTTTTTATTCTAGTGTAAAGATGAGATCTGCGGCTGTCTGAGGAATGATATGGTACATCGGTGCAGTTTATTAAAACTAGTCTCAAGCTTGTTTTAAAAATATTGTTTAAATATTGTTAATAGTGTTAATTTTAGGTTACTTTACATGAGAAAACCATCTCTTACACTGTATTTATGTTTTTGTGCCCAATTGGTATCTGTTTTTTTTAAATATTTTCAAATGCCCAAATTGTTTCCTCTTTGATTTTTTTTACCATTTTAAGCTGTTCATCTTTTCACTCTGCAGCATGTAGACTGTGTGATCCTGGACGATGGGGGATTTCTTCTCATGTCCAATCAGGATGAGTATATCACTCTGGTGAGTTACCAGCAACTTTTATTTCACCTCATAACAACCACGGATGCTTCACTTGTCTGCGGTCTTTCCCCAAATGATCAGTAAACCACGACACAATAAAACATCTGTGGTCCAATTTAAAAAATCAACAATCATATTTCTTGCTTTTCTCTGCCTTTTTGCATACCTTTCGATTGCCACAGGGCTCCATCAATCTCACATAGAGGTCAAATAAAGGGCTCATGACTCAGCTAAGTTATGAGACTGGCCTATTAGCTCTCTGCTGTTTGAGCGCTCCTGTAGGACAGCAGTACATCCACGTCAACAGTGAAGTAAAGCACTAGCCACTGGAGGAACATCAAAGGGAAAGTTCTGATGGGTTTTAGTCAGTCATGGAAGCTGTGGTGAAGCGAGTCCCCTGTGAATGTAAGAAGTCAGCTCTGCTCTGTTAACTCCACTCCTTCAGGCTGCTTTAGGCCCCTGTCTGTCACTGGTAGTATATATGGTGGAATTGGAAATATTTCATGTCAGTCAGGATAGGACATCTGCTTTCTTTGATCTGTTCTGCCATCACACCATCAGGTATACGCCTCTCGTCTTCAAGCATTTGAATTCGAAGCACACTTCTGTGTCTTTTTCACATTTTATCTTGATCCTGTGAGTTTGGATCATGCAGATTTTTTGTGTTGTAGTTCTGAGTTCAAGATGAGTTATGTATTGTAAATATATTGTATACAGTATAGTTTCAATGCAGAAAATAGAAATAATGCCCAATGAGCTGTTGTACCCTGGACCTTGGGTATTTATTTGTGCCCTTGAACAAACCTTTTCACTAAACTAATCTCAGTGGTTCACCTCTATTATTATTATTATGATTATGATTGCGCTCTGCACTCTGTGTTACCCCTTCTTCACCTTTAAATTTGTATTTTGGTTCAGAACAAGTGTGAATGACTGTAGAGGTGAAGTGGAAGAGTGACAATACGACTGTTTGCTCTTCACACGGGCTGCCAAAGAACAGAGTGGGTTCATCCTGAGTGACACGTAAATGCATATTTTCAGTGCACTGAAGTGTAACAGTGAACGTTTCGACGAAAATCCCTGTCAGAGAGAAATTGTACACAGTTGCATGTTGTGTTTGTAGAAGCAGAGATTTATACTCTTTTTACTTACATTATTCTTTTCTTTTTTATCCTTTTGTGTGTATGTGAACTCATCTAGATAGGTCAGTTCTTTGGCGAGGTGGATCCCGTGCTGATGATAAACTTGGTCAACACCTCCCTGTACTCTTTCAACAAGACCTACGACTACCAGTCTGTCTGCGACCCAGAGAGAGACAACAAGGCTGCAGCAGGACCCCGCTCCGTCTTTGTGGTTAGCTACTGCCAGACAGCCATCACTCCCTCTTATATAATTATTGTTTACATAGTCACAGTGCATTGCATTGGAACGCTCAACACGCCGGTAGGGACACGATCTACTTGTATTTAACTGTAAATTCAGATCAAAGTCTTCCTAACAGTAATATAAAATGAGCAAAGAAATCATAACTGAATAGATTTATTTCCTTCTTATCTGCTTTGTTTTGGAGTTTACTCTCCACACTGCAAAAAA
>JAOXYL010000090.1:14297298-14309310 GCA_028564955.1 Terapon puta
AGCCCTTAAACGCCAAGAGTATAATATTAGATACATGGATTTTTGAGACCTGTCTATTGTCAGTGTTTTTTTTCTGGAAAACCTTAAAAAATGTATACAATCAGTGTTGAAAAATACAAAATAACAAAATAAAGATAAATACAAATGCTAAATCTAGAAAAAAAACACAAATTAAAAATCATATATGCATTTTACGTTCAATAAACACTCATTTAAAAAAAAGGCATAGATGTGTTATATTCTACAGCACAGAATGATCTAAGAAGCTAAGATACCATAGTATACGGCACCATCACAAACATTATTATTAGTAGCAGAAGTATATGATGGTGCTGGACATGTTAGGAGTTCATTTAATTTATTGACAACTGATTTGTCCAACAGGAGGATGATTCTGATTGTGGAGGAGGGACCTGCCTAAGCCCGTGTCTTTGGCCAATACTTGGGCTCCAACTACTGCTGCTGTGGCTCTTCACATCTCTACAACACTCATGACCCCTACACACACATGCACCCACACACACACACTTACACGCTGAGCATCATCTCATCTCACAAGAGGCCAGAGGACGCTCCATTTATGCCATACAGGATGTATGCAGACAATCTGCAACAAGACATTTTTATCAGCATATCCATTTTCCAATGCCAAAGGGTGCTCATCCATTTCCTCCTTGTCATTTTCAAAACTAGAGACACACTTACTGTGCTCTGCTGCACTCATTTCCTTGATATACTTCTTAATACTCTACTATGGTGCAAGAGTAAGAGCTAACCAAACCCTTTAATTCTGCCTCATGTGTTTCTCGGATTTATTTAGCAGAGGTTGAAGAGTTGTCCCACTATGCCAACTAAATATCGTTCAAAGACTGTATGTTCACTGACAGCATTGATTTGTGTAGTTGTCAATATTGTTTGTTGCTTATTATATTTACGGCGTATGAACCATTATGCAGTAATGATTGTTTATTTTGGCAAACAGTGCAACTATGAAGAATATCCCTTTGGTTTGAGTGTTTTTTAAATGTACCGTACCTATTTATCTCTAATTTTCTTTTGTACTCAAAATCAACTAGCATTTTCGTGACTAGATAGGTGTTGTATTGTAGCAGCATGTGCTCAGTACAGAGCTAAAGACAACACCAGTACTCTGACACCAAAGCTCCGCACAGTACCAAGGACACACAAGCCTACTACAGAGAATCCGCAGGCCAGTTTATTTTCAGAGACTCCTTAGACGTGGGTGTGCATCAGTACTCAAGTTACAACGTTAGCTAGATAGATAGATAAATAGATAGATAAAAAATATGTCTTCAATACTATACTGAGAAGTGAGTGAGGTCAGAGAGCACCCATGTGAATCAAAATCTATTAGAATATTACAATTTCAATTATGTTCGTACTTGGTCTGACAGCTGAGGTTGTCTTCAATTTGATGCATCAAATTCCCAGTGCCTACATAGTAGCTCGAACAGTCTGTTACCTGAATGAAGCAATGCATCAGAGTTGTATTCTTACCATGTATGCTTCTATGCTAATTCTTGCTGCAGAGAAGGGAGAGCCCTTGCAGTGTTATGTTGTTTAAATGGGCCAAATCTGCTGCAGTTGTCCTATTGTATGTGGCCCAGACAACAGTAGAAACAACCCGTGATTTTGATTATGTGAGAGGAATATCGTTTTCCCTCCATTGTTGAAACAAACCTAGACCAGACTTGAGCTTGCGTTCCAACACCTCTTTATTAAGTCCTGTTTCTGTTACCTTTCTGGATCACCAGACTCAGGAGCCAAGATGACTTGTGAATGAGATCAGCATATCGAAATGACTGTTCCTTTGTTTTCTTCTCCTTGCTGTTCTCCTCCTTATGCTTGTTCCCTTTTTTGTGTTGCTCTATAAGTGCTGTGAAGCAGATGCTGAGGGCTCAGTGTCGAAACGCTGCAATGTCATGGGAGTAGCTTGTTCTGTGTTTGAACGCTGTCTATGCCCACGGTCAGCATCAGGGCTGGTTGGAGAGAACTTTGAGAATACACTACTACCAGTGGGTAATTTAGCATTGCCTTACTTTTCCATAAGTCATAAAGATCACACATGGGTATTATAGTTTTTCCTTTGTTTTTCTTATTCTAACTAGTAAAGTTGTGTTCTCTCCACCTCGCCTTCATGGTGACCTGCTGGTGTTCAGGTTATGCCTGTCTATCAAAGTCGCGTGTTGACTTGTGTTTTACCCCGGGGGTCCCGTGTCTATGTGCAGGCATGTGCGTGTCCCTCCGATATCTGATTGTGCTTTAATACTGTACATGAAATATTCTTTTGTGGAACTTAACTAGCCTGAATAAATTTTGTATACATTTGTACACTAATACTATTTACTGTATAAAAGAGAAAATGAAAGAAAAGAAAAAATGTTTATAATATGGTGTTCATTATTGTGCAAATATAATATATTCACAATAAAAGTGTTGTATTGTTATGACCTGGGGCGCTCCTTTTTTTATTCTGTCACATCTGGCCAGTTGCTTTGGTTCCAGTGGGAGCCTACCAAACATGTCATCCTTCCTGCAGAGAGACACAGCTGTTGCCAAAGGGAAGCGCATCCGCATGCTTCACTGTGTCAAGTAAGTGTTGGCGATTGCTATTTTGTAAAATATCTCTGTACATTTTGATAATTTTTTCACTCCATAACAACAAATCACTCACAAAAATCAAAAGTAATTTAACACCAGACTGAATAGCACTTTTCCATTATGCTCTCTGGCTGAAAAACTATTTTATATCTCATTCAAAAGGTGAGATTTATGGTTGGGTGTTTTCAGAGGTGTGAGAAAAAGCCTTTGCCCAAAAGTGACAACTGGTGTTGTGTCTCCATTGAAATGTGTTTACCTTTACCTGCACCCAACCTCATCCCTAACTCCAAGCAATCATCCTCTGAGGTGCTTAACTTGATGTCAACCAGTTAACCTTTGCTTCACCTAACCATAAACATTAGTTTAAATCCTAACTAGGCCTACATTTCTCAGCCATTGAGCTTCTGTAGGAAGATGTTTTTAGGTGACTAAAATAAGTTTTGCTGCTGCCCCAACCACAGTCATATATTGTTTCTGAGCTAAGTCTCCCATTGAGTTAAGTATTCATATACCTCATCTACATACTGTGGAGGGTTAATGAAATCAGAGAGAAATGTGAAACTGTTTCATAGAAACTGCTTATTCATATTTATTTATTTTAGCTGTATTATATGTAAAATTTCAGTCCAGTAATATTTTGTCGTTCTTCATGAAGTTGTTTAAAATTTCCATTTCAACACAAAACACCCTATTAAATTGTATTTTTATATGTATATTTATTGTATGAACATAACAATGAATATAGTAGAAAGAGACATTAATGTATGCTAGAAATGGAAACCTAAGTGAATTCCTAATTGTTCTTTTAAAGAAAAATCCATAAACCACTTATTCTCTGTCTCCGTTCTGGAGGACACACACATACACATTTTCACATGAATACCAGAATAAGAAGGATGACAGAAGCCACCAAAGGAAAAGCTTAACGTGTGTGTAATGACACAGCGTGGCAGAGTGTGTCCCAGTGAGCTCTGACTGAGGTCTTATCCCTGTGTTTTTAATTTTGTGATGCCCCTGGTAACATTATTGACAGAGGCAGCTCTGCCACCTTCAGCCCGGAGCAGCAGTAGAAAGCCAGATGCTAACACCAGAGTTACAGAATGGTCATATATTATGTGCTTTATGCTTGTCTTGATGGTATTTGTGTTTATCTGATGGTAATCTAAGAATCAATATGGCCACGGTACTGAGAGCAAAAAAACGTTTGTTTTTCTTGGAGACGTGTCAGACTGGGAGGTCCTTGTATGTGTGCTATATGGTGATATCTAGAAGGGAGGTTGTAACGGGATACTCTTGTAAATGAGAACAAGGTCGTACCCTTTAACATGCCTGGCTTAAGAAGTTACAGACGCAGGAAAAGCAACAACAAGTTCTACATCTCTTTTCAATTTGTGATTTGGAAGACTTCATGGGTGAAAAAACCACAACAGGAGAATTTAAGTCCACTTAAAATGAGAATAATATAAAATGAAAGTTCAACATCTTTTCTTTTGTTTTGTTTTACAACCTGCGTCTTATTTTTGTAGTTGTGGTATCGTTCCTTTTAATTATAATGACTTACAAACTTCATTGTTGCCATATACTAAGGCTTAACTAAATCAATTCAGAATATGCAACACCTTCCCCCTTTTGCTCTGTTCTGTCTCCTTAATTTTCCTTTAGCAGAGAGATGACAGTAAAATGTTACAGGGATATGGCTGGAGAGCAAGAAGGGATGAAATACACTAAAGTTTGCAGGCCAAAATTGAACCGTGGAATCACAGTTATGGCATGTGTCTTGGACCTCTGGCCAAACACAAAACCATAAACCAAGTTCACATTTTACCATGTTATTTAAACCACTTGTTTGGAAAAGAAAATTATAATCAGTCTGTTTTGCATTCTTGATTTTTATTGTCCTACACTCACAGTAAAGCAAACGTGTGCACATGTAGCTTTATAGTCCAAGCATGATTAAAATGGACAGTTTTGTTACATCCTTGTCTTTGCATCCAAATGAAAGGTTTAGATAACTGGCTTAAATTAGCAATTTTTCTGTTTGAGTCTTGTCAGATTGGAAAACTCCTTTCTGACTTGTCTTTTTCAATCAAGATGTTGATGTGATTGTTCTGGCATTGTAGAGCTGTCAAACAGAATAATGCCTCAGAAAATAGAGGAACTCAAATTTGAGTGATGGGTATTTTTAACTTATTCTTTTACCCTCATTACACTTCCTGAAGTGTTTTGTTTGTTTTTTTTCTGCCCATAAGCATTTTTTTCCTGCTGATCCAACATTCAACAGAACAGTATGAGTGTTGGATTCCCCTAGAAAGTACATTTCACCCGATCTAAAGCCTCCTAAGCTGGAAGTGTGTGACTCACTGGTGGTTAAGTCAAACTCTGAGAGTGGCCTTTTGGGTTTCTTCCACTAATTACAGGAAGTGACACATGAGATCGATGCTGCATCAACAACATGACCCGTGACTGGATCTGCAAGGATCCATGTCGTTAGTAAAATCCCTCTGAAGGTCATTAACATTATTTTGATACTAATATAACATCAATGTGCGTAATGTTTTACCAGAAGTGGCTATTTTTGGAGCATCAATGACACGCTGATTATACCATTAGCACTATGTTTAACCGCAACACTCTGAGCAGCCTCTGGGTCATGACATGGCCCAGGGCAATCAACCCAAGTCTGAATAAACTTCCCTCAATCTGGTAAGCGTAATGTGGTTTACATTAGCTGCAAGATTTTTAATTGACACTATTTGTTTTGTTTCTATTTATGACAGAAAAAAAGTGTACACTTCCTCCTAGTAGCAACAGAGAGGTCATAGTTTTCCGTTACCATAAAACAGCAGGGTCACCAAGGTTGTGCAGTCGTCCAATAATGTCAGTGACTGCTGCCTGACTGAGTGCTTGGGTACATCTACTGTGTATTTTCCTGTATGAGGCACAGTCTCTCTCCACAGACCTGGATCAAACAGTATTTGTAGATAAATCTTTGTGTTTTTCCTAACTATTATGGGACTCCAAATGGGTTTTGCCACAAAAGGAAAATGCAGATAACGTCAAATAAGTTCTTAATCACAGAAAAGGGATCCTAAATAGGCTTCAGTATTTTTCCTTCAATTGTTCAAACTTTTGGCACCTGTTCTTATAAACCCCCGCCTAATCTGGCAACAGCGTAGGCCAAAGAAAACCTTAAAATATATTTTCAAAATGGAGGGGGGGAGAGAGGGGGAGAGAGAGAGAGAGAGAGAGAGAGAGAGAGAGAGAGAGAGAGAGAGGGAGATGGTGTTAGACAAACGGAGGGTTGGAAAGAACACCAAACAGAGACTTGGCGTGGATTATCAGGAAATGCCACAGGCTTTTCCAAACCCATAAACATGACCACACACTTGTCTGTTCTCACTACCTTGGTTTTTCTTTCTCCTCGTCTCTCAGGTTGTGAGCATGCTCTGTGAGCGTCCGAGTGTGTGCGCTCGCCGTGATTGGCAGGCGGAACACTGGAAAACTCCGTCCAGGTGAACGGTCTCAGCGGGACACATTCCTCTCCGGTCCACATTGGGGATTTGATTTGTGGATTTGCTCTGTTTGGAGTCTGGCCAAACATACATTAACTGGTAACATGAGGTGTTGTATTTGCGGTGGACAAGGTTAAACAGTACAGGCTTTTTGTCAAGTTTCTGTAATGATATTTTTTGCAAATATCACATTGAAGAGTGAGGAGAAATGTTCTCCTGAGTGAGTCCACATTTTGTTTGTATCGCGCACACGCGGGCCAACAGAGGAACGGGAGAAGAAGACTGCAAGCTAGTAAATATGCATGTAAACAACACGGGCCAAACAACTGGCCTTACAAATCTTTTTACGAGGAAGGAAATGCACTCAACACATTTGTTAGGCTTTAAAGCAGCTGTGATCTGTACTTCAATAATGACAATGTGAAAACAACGTGTCAATGTGAAATGATTTGTTTCTTGCGATAACCCTACAAAGAATTATCCCATTTTTGCATTTTTAGCTGAAGGCAGCTGTTTAGTGAGACTAAAACCCCACTTCACTCTACCTTCTCAGCATCAAACAGCTGACAGAGACAGTAAGTGCCTCGCTAGTGAACACAAAGTGTTCAGCACATGAAGAAACAGATATTTCCCTCAGGAGATGGTGGAGACCAAAAGCAGAGATAAAAGAGAATGAATGTTGGACTAATGTTCACCTGCTGGCCAAACGTTTGTTAAAATGTTACAAAGCACCAATAAGCACAAAACAAAGTACAACAAACGCCAATGGGGACATCTGTATTTCTGCAGGTATTCAAACCAAATGCATGATGGTAATTGATGAAAAGTAATAAGATCACCAGAATCTTTGATATTCACTTCCCAGTGATCATAAATGTGTCCCAATCCATTCAGTAGATACTGAGATATTTTATAAGAGAAAACTTTGGCCCTTGGCGAGCTAGAATAAAAGTGAGAAGGTCACCAAAATAATTAAGATTCATCCGCACTATAGAGAAAAAGTTCTTTTGTTGTCATGTTTGTTTTCACAAAAACATGCACGCAAAACTTAAATAGATGTGTGGGAAAATTTGATGTGCATGGAGACACGATAGATAAGCCTGGTTACAGAAAGTCTGGTGAATGTGGTCCCACTGGAAACTTTACTATGCAGGCCTTCTACTAAGAGGGGTGGGGTGGTAAAATTTCAGCAGCTGGCTCCCAAAAACCCCACAGAACATATTTATGTGTTTTCATGCTTTAAGTTACCTGTGTGCATGTCTGGCGAATCACTCGGGTGGGCTCCGAGGACCCTGGCCACATGTTGTCCCGCTCGCCATACACCATGCTCACCATCAGCACGTTAATTACAGGTATGAGGTCTGACACAGACACATGTGGGACGAAATCTACCTGCCGCCCCAGAGCAGCTTTTTTCCCCCTTCTGTGTTCTTTAATTTTACCGACCACCCTCCCTCCCCCGCGTGTCTCCAGTTCTGCGTGAGTCATGCGGGGGTAAATTAGCATGGTGAGCAGCAGACAAGACAAGCTGACTGTTAGCAGATGTGTAAGAAATGAGGAAACACAGGTTTAGGCACTATTTTGAGGACCGCTCTCTGCTTTCCCCTTGTCCTCGGGCGGTGCTTCGTTTCCGATCTTGGCTTTATTTTGTGTCCACGCAGTAGCTATTCTTTTGTAGTGACAGATGCTTGGAATTTCACTTAAAGTGTTTGACTTAAACTGTTTCACTTGAAGCCAAATTCCCTATTTTGCATACTCTCTCTGTGTGCATGTGAAATGTTGAAACACTCTACTGCACTGGATAAATCAAGTGTTTACACAATTCATCTGTTTGTTACAAAGCGTGATTTAAATAAGTCTAATTAAATGTTAAGGAAAGTATAGATGCAATTATAGACCAGTGTGTTCAGGAAGGTTGTATTTAGAAATAAACATTTGCATCTGAGAACAAGACAATAGTACAAAATAGTGCTTCCTTTACAATATAGCTTGTGTATGTTAAACATGACCTATTTGTGTGAGCTTTCCAGTTTGTCAGCGTTGTGTGTTTTTGAGTGACTGACATCTTCTGTCAAAGGGCCGGAACAATAGAGTGCGTGTGGGATGTTGATGTGTTTGTGCGACACACTTCATGTTGTACCATGCTAAAGGATGTGTCATTTAAACAGTTATGGTTTGTGTGGATATACAAACTCACCAAGCCATTTTGTTGATGAATTGTTCCAAGGTTCGGTCTCAAACGTTCACATCAACACCCATAAACACAGGAGGGGGGACAGACAAAAGGCTGGATAAGGGTTAGGGCCTGTGAACTGGATGTGTTCAGTTAGCATTGAAAAGGCTGGTGTGTCAGCATCTCTCGACAGAAGAAAAGAGTTGTAAAAGTTTGCAAGTTTCAGAAGTTGCAGTCTACAAAGGAAAGAAGAAATGGAAAATGTGCAAAAAAACGAGAGAGATCTGCAATTTCCAAGACAAATCTGCAGATGTGGCGATTTGTTACATTTTAAATGATTCAGCACATCAGAGATGAGTCATTTGTAAAACTTTGCTCTCACTTGATCAATAAAGAATGTCGCAGCGACGACGGCGGCAGCGGGAGAATTATTTGAAAAAAAAAATCAATTGCATATTGAGTGGTTTACATCTGTTATGTTCTTCAGATTCTCTTAAAAGCTATTTCCAGGGATGTGTTGGTGACTCAGTCTGCTAATGTGCATGATAATGAACTGATGTGTTAATACTCCAGCTCTGCATTTCTGCCTGCTGCCCACACTCTCCAAGCCTTTTATTTGCACTGTCGCAATCTGAAAAAATGAAATGGAAATTAGCCTCGAAGGCAGACCACAGGGCTTTGATGAGAAAACAGAAAAAGTCTGGTTTTACACTCTTTTATCCAAGGAGCCATATTTTTAAACAGTTTGTATGGACAGATTTTGTGTGTGCACAGTTTATTTGTGTTACCCGTAACTGTCAGCAGATCTCAATTACGAGCAGTGACTACAATCGCGGGGACTGACAACAGGAAGTGTGTGTTTGTTTAAAGGAGGATCTCTTGACACAGTATCTGTGTTTACAGCATCTAGGCCCGCCACTGTCATCACTAACCCCAACACACAAACACACACATACATACACACAACCCTAAATGGCTTTTCTCATTAGGGTGAAATACCTGAGCCACGACTGCTCGGAGCTCCCTCCGTCTGCCTTTCCACTTTGCTTATCTCTCCCCGTCTCACTCAAACCGTCTCGCTGTCTGTCCCCCTGGTCCTGTCATCCCTTTTTTAATTTTTCCAGTCCGCTCCATCTCTCGTACATAAGGTCACACAGCTGAAATCTGGACGAAAAGGCCTGTACGGGCAGAGATAACAGCACGGTACGACCAATCTGCTGCAAACAAAAAAAAACCCCTCGCACATGTGGATGCATTCACGCGCTCACGGCAGAGAAATGATGGTATACGGCACGTGACTCACACAATGCACACAAAAACAAGTCTGCAGGAAGTCTATTAATACTCCACGCACTCCACAAATATGCACTCAGACAGACCAGAGCCAGAGCCCGCTGGTCTGCGCTGTACCTCGCTCAATCCCTTTTCTCTCACGTTGCTCTTCATCTATGCTCTCTCGGTCTCGGACTCCTTCGTTCTCCATATCATCTCCATCTCCCACCGCACTTCCTCCCTCCATTACCAGCTGCATGAAGATATGAAGTTTCTGGCAATAACCAGCCACAGATGTGAGGAGTCTCGAACAGTGACGGCACACATGCACACACACTCACGGGCGAGCAGTGGGGCTACTGGGTCTCTCTCTCATTTCCATCATCTAGCTGCAGCCGTGGCTCTCAAAACGCAGTGAAAACACCCACTGGATTCTTGCTAGGAGAGTCAGTAATGAGATTGTGGTGATGAGGGCTCTTTGTTGCGAGCTCAAACCGGTGAAGGTTATCCAGTCATCTGCTGCTCGTTACTGATGGGGGCGCGTGTGAGAGTGTGAGGGGGCAAGGCGAAGGAGAAAAAAAAGTCTGAATCCCCGTTTGCCTGCGAGGGACACTGCATGCGATCGCGTGGCATATGTATCTACGTAAGAGAAGGTGGAGAGAGACAAAGAAGGAGAGAGAAAACGGGGAGACTGGCGCTCTGCTCCAGTGAAAGTATCTGACTCATGGCTGATTGTTTATTATTGCGAATGACTCTGTGGTCCTCTCAGGAAGCCGCGAGAGCATTACTCATTAGTCCAGAAAGAAGATAGAGATGGAGTCTGCCTCCTCCTACGTATTTATCCATCCATTCCTCTGTTTTGCTTTGCGCACATGTTGTGAATTTTAAAGAAAATACCGGGAATCCCCAGGATGCAGCAAACTCTCAAACAGCACTGCAATAACTAATGTGATTTCTATTTATCAGGCACCCCGCCGGACTGTCAGCCGAGGACAGGGGCGCCCCATCAGAGCTGGTTAGAGAAAGCGCAGGGGCCGGCCGGGTGTCATGTCTCCTATCTCGCGCTGTCATCGCTGGAAATAGAGATGACACCCAGGAGATGGATTGGGGTGTCTTGTCCTCATCCAGCCCCCCCCCCCACCAGTAACGTCACTTGTTATCTGACACAGGGGGAAGAAGGAAAGTAGCATAAACAACCCCCTCCACCACCCCCCCGCCCCCACCACCCCCCATCCACTCCTCTTTCCCCACTGAGCTCCCTTGTCGCCTGCCAATATCTGTTTCATTTTGCGCACTGTGCTGCTTGGTTATCTTTAGAGGATGGGGGGGGGGGGCAGATATGGGAAGATGATGGGGCGGGGTGCTGCTCTGTGACAGAGAAGGACAGACACAGAATTGGACAAATGAATACAGTTATGATTTTACCCCTCAAATTTTCCACAGGAATTCACAGTGTGCCTCCGTCATGAGGACATCTGCAGTAACTTAATTGTGTTTGTGTGCTTCTGGTGTAATGAGGAAGGCCCCTGACCGAAAGCCTGGCTCAGTTAATATGTTGCACAAGTAACCATGTGTAGATTCTTTATAAGCTTTTATATTGAAACTATAAGACATCTGCCTCATTACCTGTATGGTCATGTTTTCTTTCGGTTTTGAGGAGAGTGGATGCGAGGAAGAGTTTGACAAGAAACTATCTTTTTATAATAAGTTGCTCTTGGTGCTTGAGTGGGGACATCCGTGGTAACACACAATAACCTCATGACACACACATACACACACGATTCGATACAGATTAGACTGATAGGAAAATGATTGGTGCCATATTCAACACTGTCACTAAAGCTCTGGAGATGTTGTTGTTTGTGACTTTCCGGCAAATAAAGGGCACTGGAGAGAGAGAGAGAGAGAGAGAGAGAGAGAGAGAGTCACACACACACACACACACACGGGGAGGGAGGGAGCGAGGGAGGCGAGGAAGTACTTAGAGGGGAGACGCATCATCTGTGCAGTGGTGGAAGCAACATCTCCTGTTCGCAGCTCGGCAAAGCGGCGTTCCCACTTTCTTTCCCAAAGTGTTGTCGCGGCTGCTGCTGTTGTTGTTGTTGTTGTCTGGTTTCATCGGGGGCGATGTGGATTTACAAGCTCATGTTCGGACTCTTCGTCATCTCCTGCTCGGGTAAGTTTGGCAGCTGATGCTGAACAAACGCGAGTTCAGAGAGGTGTGACTTTATCACCTCCCGCCGCGCGCGATAACCTCCCTCTGCTTAGATGTTACACTTTTTTACGCACAGGCTTTACACACTTATTCCATCTAACCCTTACAGTTCCTCACAGTCTGACCGCAATGTGCCATTCCTGGAAGAAGCAGCCGGCTAATGGACAGAGATAAGCAGAAAAGAAACACGATCCTTTTTTTCATTATTGAGATTTTTT
>JAOXYL010000090.1:14324435-14342251 GCA_028564955.1 Terapon puta
GACTATACATGCTAAATAAAAGCAGATATAAAACTAAAATAAACAATAACATTGGTAATAAAATAGACCTAAAATAAAACAATAGAACTAAATATAATATCCAACTAAAAATCTATACAAGAACAAGTACCAAAATATTGTTATTGAATTACAAGGTGCAAGTATTTAACAGAGGAAATTAACAGACTAAACGCTTAGCAGATGAAACTGTCCCTGAGCCTGATGGTGGGGGCTTGAATGCTGCAGTCCTGTGGGCCAGACAGCAGCAGGTAAAACAGTCAGTGGCTGAGGTGATTGGGGTTTGTGATGATCCTGTTGGTCTTCTTCCTACATTGCTGGGTATAGAGCCTTATGGTTGATGCAAAAAGTCAGATTACTCTCAATCATGGACATGTAGACGTTATGGAGAATCCTTGAGTGAAGTCAGTGTGGTGAGTCCAGGTCAGGTTGGTCCTTGTTGATGTGAACCCTGAGAAACCTGAAGCTGCTGACTCTCCCCACCATAGTCCTGTTAATGGAGAGGGGTGTGTTCTTCTCTCTGCCTCTTCCTGAAGTCTATTATCAGCTCTTTTGGTTTGCTACCGTTGAGATGGAGGTTGTTGTCATGGCACCAAGATATCAGGGCTTACCTCGTGAGGTTACTCCAAACTGAAGCAGAAACATGTTGAAAATGTCTGCAAAGAAGCCTGCCAGCTGATCTGCACACACCGTGAGAGCTCAGCCAGGGATGCCATCGGGTCCAGGAGCCTTTGTGGTGTCATTTGTAATGCACATGCTCCAAAAGAACAGAGGAAATGAAGTGTGATCTTTTTACTCTTTCAGGCACCGGCTATGATGACGTACTGAAGGCGGTCAACTTGCCCATCGTCAATAATGAGAGGTGTAGAGAGATGCACAGAGGGAACCTCCACATCACCAACACCAAGATCTGTGCAGGAGGCAAGAGGAATGAGGGAGTGTGTGAGGTAAACTGTTACTTGTTCATATTCTCTTCCTAATGAGGTGTTGTACCATCTAAATGTGAGGCTAAATAACAGTTTCAGTGATCAGATGGAAAACTCCAAGCTACAATTCATATGGCACGCTCAGTCCTTATTGCTACAACAGAACAGGCGTTCAGACCTTTGGATGCTAATTGTTCCCAGTGTGCATTTTCGAAAATATTAGCGCCTTGGATCAACACACAACTTTCAGTTTGATCCACATCTCAAACAAATGTTCTTCGAATCCGTCGGCTTAGCGCTCAGTCTGTTGTAAATAGAGCAGCTGGAGCCTGTTGCACTAAATTTCATCAGCGATCAAAGTCTTGCTCTTGTGGTTTCCAGCTTTGGAAGAGAGCTGCCCATGTTCACGATTACTGGTGGCGCGCTCTGTCACCGAGACTGTCAGAAGGCACTTTGCTGTCATTTATCCATGTCAAGATTTTTTTAAGTGACGTAGAAAAATGTGCTATCTATTTCTTCTTTTTGCAGAGGGATTATGGCGGCCCTCTTGTGTGCCAGGATGGCGAGATCAAGGTTATTGTGGGAGTGAGTGTGCATGGCAGAGGCTGTGCTCGGGCCAACCAGCCTGGCATCTTCATTAACGTGCCCTTCTACACGCAGTGGATCTACAAGGTCTTCAAATATTACCCCAACCCTGAGAGCATCTAGGGACTCAGTAGGAAGCCAATCAGAACCAGGGGACTAAATACTACTTCTGTGGGTCCAGCGGTGCACTCACGACACCTGGTTTCTATGTTGCTCCCACCTGCATAGCCCACAGGATCTTAGTGGATGACTTAAGTGGGAAACACTGTGATGTAAGATTTTAAGGCATCATGAAATATATCATACTCTCATTCTCTTATTGAGGGTAATTGTGAAGAGCAACATTTGATACCGTTCATATCTCACATAGGTAATGGACTGCTAAAGCAACTAATAATAAAAAAAGGGGGCCCAACACGTATCAGTAACAAAGAAGGATACGTTGGGTTTGGTTGAGAGCAGACCTATATCCATTTTCATCCGTATGTCATGGTTTTCTCTTCGTAGCAAAATCCACCGGAGTGGTATGTGTGCATGTGAATACTCTTGATTCCTGGCATTACTTGAATATTTTTAACACCAAAGTGCAGCGGTCCCTCTCTAGAGTACATCAGTGGGCCACTTAGAAAATTATCCAGTGGTAGGGCAGTGTTAAGGGCACTCTCACCAAGCTCCATGCATCTCCAGGTGCTCAGATAAAGTGGTCCTTACTGTACATAGTATTTTAATGAGTGTATTTCTGACACTCTAAAGGTGATTTGGGTCTTATAGATCTATGACATGTGAAATGAATGTTGTGGTTGGCAGTTCAATGATGTACAGTGTGTTATCTACATTTCAGCTTTCAGTCAGCTATAAGGAAACGTCCAAATAAACTCCATTTCCAGTATTTCTATGTTATCTCGAAGCCACTGACTGTATATATGTATATGCTCTTTGCATTGTGTAGATGACAGGAGGCTATAGCTGGTCAGCCTTTATAGGAATTCAAAAGAAGAGCAGAAAATGTAACATTCATGTGTGCACACTAGCTCTCCGTATGTGTTAGTTAATTGCGGGTGTGTGCACTTGTTTTTGTACGTTTTTGTCTGCAGCAGTGTCAATATGCAAAAATGAAACTGCAGAAGGAGTATGTGTATGTGTGTGCTTGTGTGTGCGTGGGAGTCTGAGGCAGAGCTGAATGAATTATCCTCTCCCCACACTCAGACCTTGGCAGGCCTCCAATTCCAATCCACTCTGGATATTAGCGTCACAAAGTCTGTCACTTCAAACTTTGTCAAGGAAAAGAAGGGAGGGTCTTTGTAACTGCATTGTCTGTAATGGATGCTTCACCGAGGTGACTGAATGGCCCTTGAAACAAATTAACACATCTCTTTTATCGGTGAAATGATTGAGATGGCTTTATATTATAACAACATTATGTTTGTATAAGAGTGAGTAAATGGTTGTGTGTTTGTGTGTGTGTGTGTGTTTGCACTGAAAGATGCTGCAAGCTGCTACATTCTACAGGTTGTACAGTACTGTCTCATTTTCTCTGTATAATGTACATTTACTATAAATTCCATGTCATCTTATCCAGTATGCTAAATGTTAAACCCAATGTCAGTCATTATTTGAAAAGTTTTACAATGTCTGTCACTATATTAAATTTTTTTTTAATCTGAGTGTTGCCTCCATATCATATTGTAAATGTCGCATTTCTTGAAAGCCCCGTTTGAGTGTTCTGAATGCAAATGTGTACTGTCTGAGTCCTTCCTCCTGCTTGCTAATTAAGTCAAGGTTGTTGTGCTTCCCAACCAGAAGATGGCACCACAGTAGCACAGAGACTATAAAGACATGTCAGTAATGTTGCTAATTTCTCTCTCTCTCTCTCTCTCTCTCTCTCTCTCTCTCTTTCTCACAAACACGCGCGTGCACCAGCATACATATTCCCACATCTATGGTCACGTTCATCTTAAATGCACAGAGATGCAGATATTTGCTGCACACACACCATCCATCTTAACATTGTAGCTGTACTTGAACACATACTACATATAACAGGCAGGCAGAACTGTGCTGTAACCCTATTCAGAGCTTAATAGAGAGTAAAAGCTAGACATGAGTGGCATGAGAGTGTTGCTGCAGGTGTGTGCGTGTATGTGTGTGTGTGAAGCAAAGAGAGTGAAGGTGAAAGAGTGCAGAAAAGCAGGGACTGAGAGCTGGAGATTCATTGTGAACCTATTGATGCTGTATTAAGGAACCTATGGAGCAAGCAGAAAATACACAGGGATTGACATTTGCACACAGTGTGCGCTGATGCTGACACAACACACACACACACACACACACACACACACACAGAGAGATAACAGATACTGTAGAAGCATCAAAGGGAGATGAAGTGTAAGAAGTTTGCTTTCATCTTCAGGTCAGCTGGATAGACAGAAAAACACAAAATGTAGACATAAACAAGGAAACTGACAGAAGGACAACTGTCTCACACTCACACACACACACACACACACACACACACCACATATATCACATATATATGTATATATATCTACATATATATGTGTGTGTATATATATAAATATATGTATGGTGTGTGTGTGTGTGTGTGTGTGTGTGTGTGTGTGTGTGTGGCAGACTTGACCCTGGCTCAGTGCACCGTGAGATCTACAGCATACATGAGGCTAATGATCCAGAGAACATGGCCTGTGTCAGGGCTGCTCAGGCTGGCGTGAAGCATTGGAGTGTGTGTGTCTGTGTGTGAGTGTTTGACAGAGAACAGACTGGGAAAGACATATTTCATTTACCTCATTCATTTAAAAGGCTCTGTTTTTTCAGTTCAAATATATTCAAGTTTATATATGTGCATATAACTGACTGATATGATAAACAGTCAAATGTATTATATCAGGATTAACCCATTTTGATATATCATTGCTTACTGGTGGGGGTCCCAAAATAATTAAGATGGCATTTATGATTCTGGGGAGCCATGATCATCTAACTCCATTTAGAAAACATGCAGAAAGACATGAATTCATATATTTTTTAAATTGGTATCATACTGCCATCATGTACTTATTTCAGCAAATTTTCGATTGATTATTATAATTAAACAAAATGTGTTATTTTGGGCTTATACTGCTGTGGTAAACCAGATTGATTCAGCTGACACATGACTTGCTAGACGTAGTGAATATTTATTCATTCTGACATACTAAGAAACTACCACTTACTAGAGACAAATGGAGAGGTAAATATTTGCAGGATGTGTTTAAATGTGAATAAATATGAGTGATCCCACAGGTCAAACTCACACAAATAACAAATAGCATCCGTCTCATCCTGTACATGTTCACAAGTTGTGTAGCTCGGCCTGATCCACTCTGTTTCTTTCTAATTGACAGAGTCGGGGCTGTGTATGAACTCCACTTTTCTTTCAGCATGGTCAGCTTGCAGGCAGTGAGGAAATATTCACTGAATTTGATAAAAAGTATATTGGATTAAAAGTATGTAAGAGTAAGTATGTTATGACTAAGAACAATGATGAATAAGGAAGTATTCTTTCTGACCTTCATCTTAGCACTTATTGTCAAATTTTGCAAAGGCCAAATTGAGAGAAGGGAGACAGGTACAGATGTTTTGTGTTGCTTCACAGCTGTTATTTTTCAGAATGCTGAAAAGGTTGTTTTTTTTTTCCCTTCCTCTCATAAACCTGTAATGTGGTTTGTTGCACACAGGGGACGAGCACAGCTTGTACCCATTTCTGCTGTTCATGTAAGGGCGCCTGAACGGATTCGGACCGCGGTGGGGTTATGGATAAATGTGGCGTTTCCTGATAAATTTCAAACTAAATCTCTGGCTGGCTAGCAATTGAAATTCAAACAAAGTAGCAGGGCACTCTCACATGCTGCCACAGTTGGCTGATGATTGCATGCAGGGATCTAAGTGCGACTGGTTGCGTCTCAATCCCTCCGTATGTGTGAGTTATGTGTGTGTGAGTGAGTGCTTGAGAGAGAAAGAGAAGGAAAAAACAGAGAGAGAGAGGGACTGATTATTCCATGGAAAGGCTTTTATAAGCCACAGGACTCCCATTATAGATCATTGAGTTTCAGACTTAGTTAAGAATATCTTTCATAATCTAATTGGGTTGTCTTTGTAATGTCATTTAACCTGTTTTTAGGCACTTTCTCCCCTCTCTGTGGGCTCTTCATACTCTGCGTGTGTGCGCATACTTCCATGTGTGCAATTACTACAACTGAGGCAGAAGAGTGTGTGGGTTAGTAGTACAGTTTTTAAAATGATCCTTCCTGTATCGGCATATCATCCAGTAACCACACACCATCCCACTCTCACAAGATGATTCTCACTTTTCTTAGTATGTTCCGTTAAAAAGCACCACAGACATCACACCCAACAAACAGAAGATATGGATATTACGATTTTACACATACCATCATCTATATTGAATTGTAACCTTTCTCTGAGGACTTATGAATGCGCAAGACATTTTTTCTCACTGCCCATAATGCACTTGCAGACTGCTGTGTCTGTTATGAAGATTCTGACCAACTTACAAAATAAGACTTTATTGTGCTTGCCAGAAATTGTAACTCAGAAACTCAGGGGAGGTACTCAACATACACAATGGAGCGCAGTGCTCATTAAAATTAACTGTCCAAATCAAAGCGAGTGTTCAATAAACTTTTGGACTTCTAGAGACTGACTGACTGATTAACTGCCTTGTTGACGTCTGCTTGTAGAAATGCTCATGCATGAGATGAGACGTGCAGCGAGCAAACTCTAGGAGAAAATGCGCAGCAATTTATCATCACTTAGGTATAATGAAATGAGTTCCTTCAACTTTTCCTTTGCAGTGGTGCATGATGTTGTTAGACTTTATAGTATTTGTTTTAGTCATTTCTGAGGTTGATTATCTACAGCATTTTTGGTTTCATCCAGTGGGAACAGTTTTTTTTCTATAGGTGATTTTTTTTTCTTTTTTATTAGTAACGGATGAAATAACAATGAAAAGTTCAGTCATAGTGAAGAACTGTCAGCAGTTCCTCTCAGCTGTGAGTGTTTTAGCACTCAGCTAAACTATTTAGGTTTTCAGGCTCACAGCTTCGCCGTTTTGGTCACCACTCTCATCAACAGTGTTTCAAAATACAGCAGGAGGACTTTTCAGCAGAGGAGCTCCACTCTACCTTACCAGCACCAAATGGCACACTGACAAAACTGGAGTCTGGTGGTAAGAACAGCAGAGCACTTAGCAGCCAAATAAAAAGACAGATAATATCCTGAGGAATATGCGGAGGCCAAAACAGAGCATCAAGTTTTGCACAATTATATCCCCCACGTGGCCAGACATACTGTACCACTTACAATGGATGTTAAAGTGTCTGCTGCTAAATTTAAAAAAGGCAGCACTGTCATAATGTCATATAATGTGAATGTTGTTTTCACTGAGCGGCTAAAATAAAGCAGGACAAACGCAGGCTGATAAATAAAGATGCTAAATGTTTCGTGTGATGAGCAGAATCTGATGTATTAAAATAGCTCCTGTACAGAGGGCAAATGCTCTTGATGAGGTAACAACATGACCTTTTTTCTGGCAAATACTTAAGGCGGAACTAGGAATTTAGATCTATGACGACAAAGTTGTCAAAGCTGTCCATTTCTGAGGTTTTATGGTGAGTATTGCATCTTCATGAGGTCACTCTTGTGGCAACACATATTTAGCACTGTTAGTTGTAAGTGTTTTTTAAAAGGAGTGTGACTAATAATATGTTACTTTATACAACAGCGCAAAAAAATATTTGATATTGATGTTTGATTTTAAGGCAGGCAGGGAGAAGAAAGTGATAAGACAAGGCAGAGTCAATAATATCTGCAGAGCTGAAAAGTAGTGATTTGTTTACAACCATCAGATGTGCAGTCACAAACATTAAGCCTCCATCACATTTGTGGGCGCACATGTTTTTTAATACTGTAGCAGCTTGCTTTCCAATCATACAACTAGATTGAACCACAGTTGCCAAGTGCTGTTTTATATTTCACATGGAAATCCATTTTTTAATTTTATCACGACTCAGTCCCAGTTCTGATGGATCTTTTAGGAACAGTGATGGGTTACCTCGGTGCGGCTGGCTCCTGACGCTTAGAAAAGTTAACTTGTACGCAGAAAGTCTCCGCTTTATATTTCTTCGTTCAGAAAATCAGGCAGTAAAGTAAAGTGCTCCATCTTTGCTTAGCAACTGCTTTGCAAACACCCAGGAGAAACGCAGTTAATCCCCAACTGTTCAAATGAAGCTACTGATCAGACAGCAAATTGACATTATATTCATACTGGGCAGCAACCAGCTGTGGATACACATAAAATCCTGGACTTAGAATTAATTTTTCATAACACACCTGGTTAAATAAAGAATTTGATTTCTGGGAACTGGGATTGAAAAGTTCTGTCTCGGGCAGTATTTTTCTTCAGCGCACACAGAATTTTGGTTGTCAGGCTCAGATAATTTAGTTTCACAAAACCTTGCCTGCGGTTTAATCTCTGTCCTTTTTTCATGACAAGGACTTTTTTTTTTTTCCAAGGTCTGGATCAATGGATGCGGTAAATCAGTCGCCGTGGCAGTGGCTGTGTTGATATTAATCATTAGTTATTCAATCAAGGCCCCGTGAGGCAGCACGACAGACAGGCAGGCAGGCAGGCAGACACACAGCAGGGTGAATCATCAGAAGGGGGGAGAAAGCTGGGGGACATTAAACAGCATAGTTGGGGAGATCACTAAGTCTCAAAGTGACAACCAACTTGCAAGTTAATGCCCAGAAGTCTTTTTCATATCAAAAATGACTTTCCATATGGAAAACTTGAAGTAGTTTTGATTTGATGATGATAAGATTCTCCCTGACAACAGTAATAAAAACGGTAAAAACATACCACATATATGTACCAAACAAAACTGTAAATTTTATGCATCTGGATTTTCTTCACACACGTTGACACTGTTTTCAGATTTAATATGGTGCACTTGAAACTTCTGCACCGCACAGCCACAATATTTGGGTGTTTGATTTCTTGCTGGGACATTGTGCTACCCACGCCTGCGCCGTCTGTCATGCGGTGCAACTTTTGCTGCGAGGGTTTGCCAAATGACACGCTCTGCATAATCTTATCCATTATGCTGTAACATGCATTTTTAAAAGGAAGTGATCAGCCATTCCACCCATCTTTAGTCTGTCAATCTGTCTGACAGTTTTTCTGCCTCTTTCCCTTTCACCTTGCCACTATCTGTCTGAGTCTTTCTATCAGAGACGCAGGGATGTTTTATCTGGGTAAAGTACACCACAGTGCAGTAATATCTCCCGAGACAGCCAGGGAGCTGATAGGTATCACTCTACAAACAGGCTGTTCCTCCCAGGACTCTACACAGAGATAATGTGCTGCTTTCTCTTCCTCCTATTTCCCTTTCTGTCTGTCTCTGTCTTTCACTTTGTATCAGACCCGTCTTTTCCTTTTTTCCCTCTGTCTGTCGGCGTCTCTCTCCGCCTCTCTCTGTATGTATCTCTCTGTCTCTCTCCCTCTCTGTCTCCCTCTCTCTATCTATCTCCCTCCGTCAGGATGATCTCATGGGGATAAAGGTGTGTTACCTCTCCCAGTTGGTGATCCTGCAGATATTAGCCTTCTGTGTTCTGTCTAACCCAGGATGGAATTAGAAACACCACCCCCTGTGCGAGCGCGATGTTGGCGCCGCGCTCAGGTACGGTGGGCCGCGCTGGTGCGTGCGGGAATAGGTGCGTTTGCGTGCGTTCGTATTGGGTGCCAGCCGTCCTGCAGCGCGTGTGTGTCTAGTGCGTCACCCTGCTTTCTCCGGCCCAGGTTCCCAGCTGTGTACGGCATATGGTAACCGTGGGATATAGGCTACAGATAGGCTATGTATGCCACCAACTACCCTTTGACGTCATAAACCTCCTCTCTTCTCCGCCTTTCCTCATATATAAACATTGGGGTTTTTTTTCTCAACCCTCTTAAAGGATAAATAAAAGCTGACTCTTAAATAAATTCAGAAACAGTCAGGTAATCAGTGCAAGATGGTAAAACTGAATTCTGGCTTTGCTGAGAATTTGGAGATTTGGAGATCTTTAAATGACATCTTTTAATTATTCTTTGATCAGACGTAGTCACTGATAGCAACATTATTTAATATTCATTTGGGGTAGAGGAAAAAAAACAAATGTCAAGTAAATTTCATTTGATAGATATCTGTGCAAATATGTAAGCATGCGTGCTTCCACAGTTGTGTGCACGTGCTCTCACTGGACACATTTTGAACTCTACTCACTAATCGCCGCTTTTAGATAAGGTCAAAGAGTGCTGGCCCGGCGCTGCCCTTTGAATTGGCTCACGGCAACACACTTAAAGTAATTTGTGTTCTGCTCATTTATCGAACGGTGGCACAGAAAACGCTTCCTCTCACTCCCTTCTCCCCCCCCTCTCTGTTTCTCTCTCTCTCTTTTGGCGACTCCGACCGAACCCTTATCCCATATGAATAAGGCTGCGTGGTGACCTTTGAACTTGAGCAAAGAGAAGGGTGCTCTGTGACGACCGAGTCTCTTCCCAGCTGCTTCATACAGCACGGGCCCTTCTTCTCAAGCAGAGACTGGCCGTGCTTACATGAGACCTTGGAGTAAAGTGGTGGGCTGAAGGAAAGACAAGAGTGACACTGCAGGGTCTTGCGGTCACATGGACACATCTCCAACTAAAGCAAAGGGGACAAGCTATGGATCCAACTGCTCAAAGCCATTATGCACCTTGTCTGTCCCCGTGGCCTCAGCAAAAATGAGCTGAATGATTTTAGCTGTTAATATGATAATCAATTATACATGTGTCAGAGCTAATGGCCCCAGCTAACACAAAAGGACATCAATGTTGAACTGAAAGACCAAAGGAATTATTAGAGGAAGCATTATTTCCCTAGGATACTAGAGAGGATTAAACTCCAGGGCTTCTGGGAGACTGGAATTGTTTTTCCTCTCCCTGGGGTTATCTCAGGTAACAACTATTCAAGTATTATTAAAGAGCTAAAAATGGCCCATACAGTTATAGCAACCTGAATTCAGGTGCCAAGGGGTATTTGCCTGTGTGTGTGGGCGGTGTGTGTGTGTGTGTGTGTGTGAATGTGTGTACGTGCATATGCCATGACTGTGCGTGTGCCTTTGCACGCGTGTGTGAGAATGCCCTTGGAGACGTGCGTGCATGTGTGTGTGGTGATGTGTGTGCTGACGGAGGCAGTTGGTTAGCCGGGATATGTGTCTAAGAAGAAATCAGGGTGAGAAGACCTCCTTAAATGTGCACAGCTCGGCAGAAAACAACTTTGGCATTTGTGCTGGAGCACAGCAAATAAGCACCGATAAGTAGGTCTATTTTGTCACTGCAAACACTGCACATATTCCACTGTGTTGAGCAGTATTTTTTCAATATTTTGTTTGTTGTGCGTTGGAAATGCGCAATCTGCTCCAAATGTGGTTCGTGTCTGTCAAAGCACATTATGAAATCAAGTCTTTTATCTCTCCCTCTGCACTTTTTTCCCCCCACCAGTCTTGTTAATTGCATTATCAAACCACCTCTTCATGTTGAAATGTTGGACTAAGCAGACATGTATCTACACACACAGGCACACTCGCACATAAGCGTCAGCTCTCCACCACAGGGCACATACACCCAGAATGCCTCCCTTCATGTGGATTGACCTCCTTCTTTTCGGCTCCGCTCTGCTCTCTCTTTTACCAGCCACCGCTTTTCATTCAGCCATTCAGTCTTTTATTATGGCATTGACTGTGCTCTCTTTACATGTAAACAAGATTTAATGGCTTTTCATGTATGTTCATGTGTGGTGGCACCGAGAGGCAGAGAGCTCTCTGGACACGGGGGAAAATCAGGTCAATCACCAATACTGCTCATTATCCTGCAGTATAATGGCAGACATCCACAGACATGGATGACATTTATTGCTACTCTGGTGATAGTTAGAGAGCAGAGCAGCAGCTGTGTCTTTGTGTCTGCTGAAGCTTGCAAGATCTATTAAGCGTCTCTTTACTTCGACGGTTGCCTCCTTGTGGACACACTGTACTGTAAATACAACCGTACAGTACATACGTGAGTGTGTTCTTTGATCCTTTTTGGGCTGGGTTGAGGGAGCAAGCGTCTACAGCATGTGTCTCCAAGCATGCATATATACATGTACATGTCTCTTCCCCTTTCAGGTCGGATCCTCTGAAAGCTTGTCCTTACTGATCTGATGCAGGCTGAGTGCCGGTGACCTTGTGGAGTCTCACTGATTCTTGATGCCAAACACGCAGCTGGCTTCGCTTAGATCTCAGGCCGCTTAACTTCCCAGGTCTGCTTCACGTCTTCCTTCCAAGGTGTCCGCGCGAGGAGGACACTACAGCGTATGTTGCATGTCAGCTGATTCTCCCACTGGTGGCGCAAAAGACTTGCATCTCGTTAGAGGAAAGTGTTGTTGTTTGTTTTTTTGTTTTCAATAAAAAGTTGAATTATATAATTATAATAACAAATATCTCTAAGCTCACCAATGCACACCATACTGTGTGCTTTATTGTCTCTTATTAATCATAGCCTCTCTTCTGAGGCAGGAGGCAGACGTGTCTCATTGAGTACTTACTATGTGTGACTAAAGTTGATGTGAGCATTACTAGACAGCTCCACGGCTACCTGTGTTCTTGTCCCTCTTCCCTGGCCCGTTCCCCGGTGAGAGACGCTGAGTTCACCTGAAGTTCGCTGCACTCTGTGAAATCTTGTCTGTTGGCGTTTGTGTTGCGATTAGCCTGCCAGGCGGCAGAAAGCTGCAGACCCTTGAGTACCCCACCCCCCGGCCCTCAAACCTTCCCATCCCTCTATACGCCACTTTCCCCCTGTAATGTTAGTTCTGGTTCCATTTTTTTCACGGTCTGTTTGTTTGCAGGAGCGTCTTTTTGCCCAGTGCGACTGTCAGTTTGGTCCATACCACTGATGGATTGGAGGAATGCCCAGTTATTTATCTCTCTTAGAGAATGGGTGGGGCGAACAGAGGCGAGATAGGCAAACATTGCTGAGACCTGATCATTCTGATGCAAATCAGACCTGCAGAGATGTTATCTCTGAGACGGACACGGCTGCATCTTTATTTATTTGGCATCATCTATTCAGCGTCACTCATGATGGCATGTCAGAGCTGCTTAATCTGCATTTAGTGGTAAGTGGTGTGACGTAGTATCGTGACATTTCTAATCACATAATTTGAAGCACGCTGTCTTATTACATTTGTATTTCCACTCTAACCTTTGCAGAGACAGTAGGACCATACTTTGAGACCAAAACTGTGCTCATTATAATAATGTTAGGGACCCGTGCTTCTGAAGTCCTGAATACAACTTGGTGTCATTTCTTCATTTTGAACAACCACAGAGAGAAGGATCTCAAAACAACAAACAACCAAAGATATGCACTGTACGTCTAATATGAGGAGGAAGCCCTCTAACAAATTCTGTACAACAAGACAGGCCAGGCAATCCATCTTGATGTCAGTCAAATAAAGTTAAATGGTCGCCGAGGGACAAATGTGAGGCACCACTCTCTCGCACACTTGTACAGTGCTACATGCAACTCAAACGTTCTTATGTAACAGGCCACCATGTAAACCAAGAAACAACACCATCTTGCACAAGGATTCCAGGATACCAAGTGGTCACCAACACCACAGATCAGGCTGCCCGTAAGTATGGTAAGTGTAGTGAGTATGAGATACTGTCCACCCCAGTAAGATTTTTTTAAATCAAAACAGGCATATCTGAAAGTAAAAGTATGGACTGAGGCATCACAAGTCTTATGGAGTGGACCCCTGTCTTATTTGAGAAAAAAAAAGAAAGGAACAGCAATGAAATCAGCTAACAGACATAAGAAATGGTCCCTGAGCAAGTCTTTGTTCAGACGCCTTACTTTCTGTCACTGAAACAAACGAGCATCTCCTCTGAGTGTCTTAAAGAGGTTGGCTGCTCCACATAGCATGTTCTACATTGCTTATCTGTCATTTTAAGGTCAAGTGTGGATATGCAGAGATGTGATCTTGCAAAATCCATTTTTAGAAGAGAGATTTTAGAAACTGAGCTCAAACATCCCAAGAACCTTATCACAGCCTCTGGGAGCAGTGTGTATCTTAAAACAAAAATGCCCAGCAAACCCTTGACAAAGCTTTTTCGGTCATTTAAACTGTGCACAAGGGACAAAACTAGAAGGAGATGTGGTGATCTAATCAGATTCATTTACACATCATACTCTGATACATACCTGTAATGTTCCTGAAAAGCTGTATATTCCTCTGAAGGCATACTGTATCTACTGTGTTTCCTCCGAGTCACAAAAATCTCTCTCATTTTGAGCATGTACATGAGTGTGTTTGTGTGTAAGTATGTCTCTGCCATTGTACACTATTGATTGGGGTCGTGCAGTTCTCTCAGTTTGTGTTTATCATAGTTTTGTGTGAAGAGTCACATTGGCCCACTTCTCTTTTTCTGACCACGGTCCTGTTGACCATTTGCCTTTCATGTTGTCTCTGCCTCTCAAAATAAGCCAGTGGTCTCTCAAGACAAGTGAGAATGTAATGTGTTATCCACTATTTGCAAAATAAAAAAAAACACACACAAGAGAGAGAGAGAGAAAGAAAAACTGACCTTCAAAAACAGCAACAGTGTGAAACAGTGTGAGATGTTTGTACAGGAGATAAAGAGATAAGGATATATCTATTTGTCTTTTTTAAAGCTAACACACTGAGGCAATAGACAACTTTTCAACTCCTTCAACTCCACCCCCTAGTGTTTCCTAACGGTATTATTAGCACTGCGGCCGCAAAGACAATTCAATTCGATTAAATTCAGACTTTATTTCAGACTGTCAAAGCCAACTGGACTGCTCTTCATTTTCAGAGATTACGCGAAATCACTGCATTTGTTTGAAAATCAATTCCACTTGCAGACAGTACAGAAGCACGTTCTCTGAAGAGCTAAAGTAAAATAGTCTAAATGAGTATTCTTGATGCAAAAAAAGTAACTAGGGCAAGTGTTGGTGTTAGGACGAAGGGGGAAGTGGGAGGAAAATCACACATTAAGTCATTCATTAATGGAGACACAAAGGCTTTTTCTTTTACAACATGTGAAAAGAAAACTGGGTTGTTATTTTATGTTTTTACACAATTAAAGAAACTCAGCAGTGGCGACAGTGTGACATATTTTCTGTCCATTGATTTTATGAAGAAGTAGATCAATATGTTGGTTGTAAGGCTGGTAGCTGACAGAAAGAAAATCATCTATAAATCAAAAGACAAGTTGATTCGAGTACTCAGTGCAACTAAAATGTAGCGTACACAGGTATGAGTAGCGTGTAATAATTTTGCCTGTATAATATCCTATGTTTATCACACAGCAACAACACCAGGAGGTTGGCCAACCAACACATAATTATGAGATGTATCCTGATAGGCTACACAACGTAAAAGTGCCACCATTTCGTGTCACAATAATAGACTTCCTTTGTGCCGTAAACTGTGCCTTCATTTTCTTAGGAGATCATAACCAGTGGGAGATAGAATTGCACAGTGAAAGCAAAGCTGATAGAGAATGGATCAAAACAGCGGCTGTGTCGTTATTCTATAGTTATTATATTGTGCAATCAACATTTATTCTATAATAATAACTTAAACCACTGTATTGCCACATGTTCCTGGTAGACTACTTTGTAACAAAAACATGGCATTTCTTCACATCATCATCTTGACAAAAGATAAAAATAAAATAGAAAATAATTTCCACTGATGTTCTGGGGTAGTAAAATCTCATATCATAAGCTGCTACACCGTATTTCAGCATCTTGCATTTTAATAGAGGAATGGTTCTGGTCTAAACTCAAGCTCAGGGGAAAACGGTCACATGTTGCACAAATAATTTAGAAATGTACCATCTTGCATATCTTACTCGCAGATCCAAAAATAAAGCAGGTAGCAAGCAGAGCTGTTTCAAATGGACGGCTAACTCGTGGTGTCAACGTGTGAGAACTACGAGGCCGAAATGTTTGATGTCCCTAATTGAACTCAACTCTGTGAATTAAACAATGTGAGGAAATCAGAGGTGAGAATACATTAACACGCGCACACACATGCACGCATGCGGCAGTACTGTCATCTATGTCAGCCCTTGGGGCATGTGATTGGGTTGGATACAAGGCTGGCTACAGCAGTTGCCTAGTAACAGTGTGTGTGTACTGGTGGGGAGTGGTCAGGGCAAGCTGAGGGTTAGGTCATCGAGATAATGAGTGTGCTCAATAGTCTTTACTTTATCGGTCAATTCTTGTCAATTACCTCTTATCTGTGCTTCAGCACTGTGTGATAGAACATTTCTATTGAGTCACAGATATGATTGAAATTTCTCGAGGACAAAATTGAATTTTTCTTTGTTTTCCTTCTCATATCGACAAAGAAAATGAAATATTTCATTTACAGAATGTCAAAAAAACATCTCTTTATACACATTTAGGGCATGCCTACTATTGATAGCATCTAAGCTGATAAAGGTTATTAAATTCTCTATAACACTGTGGTGACAATGAATTCACAGACATATGAGAAACTGTCAACTGTACCAACAACAATTTAAGACAACTTGAAAAAAAAGTCATTAGATCAACCCTATATTTCTAAATATCATCTCAAATGGTTTAGCCATAGGATCCACACTTGTCTTTGCTCAATAAACCATCCTTTACAGAAAATATAAACTTTCTAATCTATTTAGTAAAAAAAAGATAAAAAATAGTCGAAGAATATGCAAACTGAAACTGAATGTAATAATTAGAGGTAGAAGATTAGCTGATCCAAAAATGATTGTTTTCTACAGAGCAACAACTGATATGATGAGCAAACCATATCAACAACACGTAACCAATCAGGTTATGAAAAAGGCAGTCACTTCAATCAGTGGCTGTTTTTTCTTGCCTTGAGGAAAAGGTCAGCGTCACTCAAATATTTGTTACTGAAGAAGTGAAGAAAAAAAAACGTGACTTGCACTCCAATGTATTGTCATGCTAGGTCAGAGAATCAGTTTCAGTCGCGTATTTGTTTGTTTTTTTTGTCCTTCTTGTGCTCAGCTATGAACAGCTGGCAAGCTGTGAGGTATTCAAAGCAGGATTATGAAGCCAGATAACTACAAAAACAATTATACGACTGATAATGCTGTACATCTTGCTGCTCCTGATTTGCATCTGCAACACAAAATGTGAATATTAGCTTTAGGAGTATGATTCAGTCATGCATATTGATGGATGATAATAATAATCTTGCTAATTCTGCTTTGTGAAATGGTCCCTTGGGGATGCTTTTTGTTTTTGATAAGTGTGGTTTCTCTGGATAGACTCAATGTTTTGTTTTTGCACGCTGCTTTAGCTTTGATGGCTTCACGCTTTTATGAGACTCCTTGCAGTTGCATCGCAAAAATAAATGCACTCTACTCTTTTTTTAACGGAACAAAAGCATTTTGTTCTGTTTCACACATGCTCTGCCCTCTGACAGACTCTGCAACGGCTGAACCTTGTACTTACATGAACTGTACATACAAAGCTGATCAAAATAAGCCTTTCAAGTCTAGAAGGGCTGTCCCCATAAAAGTGCACTGGTGACCTCATTCTTAATTTGCTCTTTCTCAGCAGCTCCAACATAATGGACAACTGGCCCTAAAATGTCAGGATTGGAGGGATCTGGTGGGTGCCTGCTCTCCCTGGATGGATCGTTTGGTGCCTTTATCTCGTACTCCATTCACTGATGCCAAAGGCTGGAGCTGGATTCCGCGCAGCTGTGGCACCATCGTCCCCTCACAGCAAGGCCCTGTATCTCCTCTCCAGATACTAGTACAATGAAATCACATGGCATCGACTGGAGAATAGAGAGAGGCACAGGATCCTGCATTTGGCTGTGCCACATGCTATGGTTTCCAATCCACATCTGGCTGAGAGTCTACCCTGAGGGCGATGAGGGTGGCAGGGACAACGACCACGACGACCGGAAGGACCCAGAGACCTCATCACCACCTCGCCTCACACATTTAAGGCTCCTCCTAACCCCAAATGTTGATTGCAAGATATGTGGAGAGACGTAGATGAAGGTTCTTTCTGGACGCCCCTTCACCATGTCAGCATTATCATCTGACTGGGTGATCTGTGTCATCACGGTCCATCTGTTGATTCATGGTTTG